>RJWT010029156.1:0-15015 GCA_004365215.1 Cuniculus paca | reverse complement strand
AGATGTAAATTATGTGGCATAGTTGGCTAAAAACATTTGTATTTTAACTATATATGGGATTTCATTTTAAGTGTCTAAGACTAAGTTGAAAGACTAAGATTTTTACTAAGGTCTCTCACCTCAGTGGGTTGTGAGTTTCAACTTCTATGACTCTGGCACTGACAGATTGCTAAAATTGTGGCTTCAAACTTTGGCATCTCTGCTGAGTTCTCTTAGTTCTTTCAATTCTCATTGTGTAGGAAAAGCTTAGCAGTTGTCAAATGCCTGAAGGGCAAACTGCTGCAGCATTTTGGGTTCTCTTTTCTGTTGTTCCCTCCTCTGAATTAAATGCTTTGGCATCTTAGGTTTATGTTTCTCAGCTTAGTGAAGTCTGCCACTTTCTCCCCAGGGGTGGTGGTCCCAGTCACTACATCTCTGAGGGAAAATCTAGTTATAAAGTGACTTTACATTAGACTATCCCCTTTTCAATTTCTTTGCTTCTCAACTCCTAATTGTCTCATTTGTCCTCCAGTGCCTTCACTGATGCCTTCTTGCATTTTTTCTTTGTATTTGATTCAGCTTTTATAATTGTGCTCTTTTTTGTTAACAGTATTGGAAATAGCTAGAGCACAAGATTTTCCCCTAAATTTAATGCACTCATTTTTTAATAGTCAATTCCATTTTAAATTAGTAATTATTCTTTCTGCTTGAAACGCACTTCCACTTATGTTTCATAAGATTCTTTAAAAATTTTTATTCATTAAAATACAAATTAGGGCCTACTGCCAACATAATATTAAATGGGGAAAAACTGAAAGCTTTCCTTCTAAAATCAGGAGCAAGATGCCCAATATTACCACTTCTGTTAAAAATGTTAGATAGATCCACTAGGCAAGATGCAGAAATAAAAAGATGTGTAAAGGAAAGGAAAAGTCAGAATATCACTATTTGCAGATAACATGATCCATTACATAGAAGACCTCCCAACAATTCCATCAAAAGACTCCTAGAACTAAAAAATACAAAGTACTGTAGATAATTTCTAAGAATATCTTCATTTTCTTATTGTATGTCAATTTATGCATGTTCCAGATATCCTTAAGCCAATAATTCCTTTCTTCATGTTAGTTAATATTGCTTTACTCATCCTTGAAAGAGAAGATGCCTGCCTGGATTCTTGTTTGCAAAAAAATTCTAAAAAGTCTTCTAAGTTTCCTGTATTATTCAATAGCATGTGGAGTAAATTCCTCATCTTTTAAACTGAAGAATGTTGTTTTTATTAAACATCTATTATTTGGATTTCAAGATCAATGAATCATCGGTTTACAATAGCTCTGTTAGATTTTTCTCTTGTCTTTCAGTTGAAGTCATTGACTCACAAGGGAAGTTTTTAATGAATTATTTGAAAACAACTGAAGTTCTTTCTCCAGGATACCCCTTAAAATAATATAAAATGTACTGATTTTCTTTCCTCTTCTTTTATGCTTGCTTTTTAGAGACTTAACTTCACTTGGGTATTTTTGTAATCCCTAGCTTTCGGAGGTTATAGAGGATCGTATTTAATGATAATTTTGGAAGGAGAATGCTTTAAAAATTGTTTTTCTGCTTTAGGCGAGTATCTGCCAAAGGTGGAATAAGGGAGGAATAGGATTTTTTCTATGTCAGGCAGATATGAGCTTTACTTTTGATTATCCTACTTTCAAGCTACCCCACACTGGAAAGATTATTAGAGCCTTCCTTAGTGGCAAGACTGGTATGATAGTAGTACGCTCCTCAAAGCATTATCAAAAGAACACGATAAAATGCCATCAGTAAATCTTGGTTTAAGAGTTTTCTTAGTGCTCAAGCAGGGGTCAGGAACTTCCATACAGAACCTAGAAAAAGCTCCATTATGATTGACTGTTATTGATTTTTCTTAATTCTGATTTTAAACTTTTAGTTGTGTGTTTAAAGCTAGAATAGATGACACAAAGGCAAATTAGAAGTCCTGTGTTCTTATCCTGGACTGGTTATCCACAAACTATATAGACCTGGGTGTGTTATATTTTCTCATTGTGTTTTCTTTGCCCCATATGTAAAGTGAGGAAGTTGGACTGGATTGTCTTAAGGGTCATCAATTTTAAAAGATGACTATTCCGGGAGGGAAGGCTGTACATTGACTTGGATTGATCTTCCATTGGTACACTTCCATGGCAGAATGTTAATTTATAATTTTTATTTTTCCCTCTCTTTCTCTTCCTTTACTTCAACTACTCCCTTGTTTCTGATTTAGTGAATTTGACTTCAGAGTAAAACACTTAATAATTTACAGTGTCATGGTTTAGACATATGATCTTGGAACTACACAAGATCCTCACTTTATACAGTCCACACAAAAAGCATTTAATTAAACAAATGAAATGTATTATTCACATGCTTTTGAGAAAACTATAAAAAGGAATCATTCTAGTCCCAGATGTGCCCTTGGAAAGAATTAGGTCAGTAAAAGAAAAGGGAGTTTCATTCATAATTACTCCCATGTGTGTATGTGTGTGTGTGTGTTTTTAAGAGTTTCTAAATGGACTCTAGATGTGGGAAAAATTATGAGAAGCCAGTATCAAAACTGGACTAAATTTAATGTTGAATTAACATGTTCATAGTCCTAAATTTTGAAATAGAATTTTTGATTTCAAATTTTGTTAAAGCCTCAACTGTGACTTGAACACATCAAATATGGCAGAAAAATTAACCACATAGAATATAACTTGATCAGAATATTTCCACATAAACTTGTGAACACCTAAAATAGCCACCCAAATGTGTTGATTTAGAACAGCAATATCAATTTTACTGAATTATTTCAAGAGTAGAGGTCAGAATCTACTCTATTCTGTAGGTGGATGTATTCAGCAGAAGGTACATTAATCAATTTAAGTTTGATGTGCCATTATTAACTTAACAAAGACAGACAGGATAGATTTTATATCATTAACTGTTCCACTATCTTTTCTACATTACAGTAGAATTTCATTCAGGTAGGAGAGAACTTTCATGGCTAGTAGTATTGATAAATAATCAAATGAATTAACTAAAATCTCATAGATATGTTAATAAGATATATAGTCGATGTCAAAGATTGTAAAGAACTGAGATATTAAAGTTATCTTTGTTTTTTGACCTAAATTTCTACCTTGTTGCTGTCCTAAATAACCTGAGTTCCTATTGTGAATTTATGTAAGAGTATGCTTTTATGACTGTTTAACCTTTAATATGTTTTAATATGATGCAGTTCATGAAAAGTTTTAATTTATTCTTTTTTATTTTTATTTTTTAATATTTTTTATTTTAAAGAGAATAGAACAAAACAAAACAAAACAGAACAAAACAAAGCAAAACTAATTACTCTTTTTACAAAGTTGAAAAAAATTATCAAGTTTAAGAGCAAATAACACTTTTCCTGAGATACTTTGAACCCTGGTTAAATGTGAAATAGTTGAACATTTAAAAAATGTGGAATTTTAAGGATATAGATATTTAAAAAGTATAAACTAAGCATTTTTTCATGTGTTTTACTAAAAAAAGGTTAATGAACCAAGCGCAAAGGATGTTTCCATCACTGTTAATTCCACCAAGCCATCAAATCTAAAGGTTTCTTTCATTTTAGCTGTAGAGAATCACACTGAAAAGAAAAGCTATTGCATCAAATTATGGGAAATATGAACAGTTCCAAGTGAATTAGGGTGTTCTTTCCAAGGGCAGTTTATTGGAGGGATTAAGATCATAATTTAACTATTAGAACAATTTTGTTCATTTTTTCTATTTTAAATCCGAGGGAAATATGACACAATTTGTTTTTAATATGTTCACAAATAAGCCTACTGGATATTTTAAACTAAGAGAAAATCTTTGCATTTGGAGGGACACAAAATATTCACATGCATACAATTTGTTGAATTAATCAATAGCTGAACTAATGCTTCCAGGATTTTCTGTTCTCTTGGATCAATAATACCTGTCAAGATGCCATTTTAGAGGTGTTTGAAATCTGACAAACTGAACTGATAAGTAAAAGTGCTTCTCTTAATACCCAAACATAAAATGTTTGGGGAAAGTGAAACAGAAGCATTTAAAAATGATTATTTCAATAAAAGAGAGCTGGGAATATAGCTCAGCAGCATAAGTGCCTGGCAAGTGCAAAGTTCTGAGTTCAATCCCTGGTACAAAAAAAAAAAAATCAATAAAAGAAAATAAAATCCCTAGAGAACAGAATAAAAGAAAAATACTTTTGAATGAGAGAGATGAGCGAAATCAAAACCAAATGGCTCCTGAGTATACGCAGGTAAGATGACATGAAAAACTGGAGTTGATATGAGAGACAAAAGGAGACAGATCTGCAGGTACCTTGTGTGTGGGGTGCTAGAATTGTCCTTGAAAAAGTCAGAAAACTGAAATGGTCACCTGTCTCCTAAAACAATCATACAAAAATGCTGAAGAAATCAAAACAAGAATAATTGCTGTGGGGCCTAAGCAGAAAGCATCACCCTAGGGAATCTGAAACATGAAGCTGAGGTTGGAAACCTATCAGGAGATAGGGATTGTAATGATTAATTTTATGTGTCAACTTGACTGGACTGCAGGGTGCCCAGACATTTGTTTAGATACTCTGGGTGTGTCTGCATGAGATTAACATTGGAAATGACAGGCTAAGTAAAGTAGATTGCTATTCTCAAGGGAGATGGGCCTCTTCCAATGTGTTGAAGGCCTGAATAGAACAAACAGGCTGAGATATAATAAGACAACTCCCCTGTCCTCTCTCTTCCCTCCTCTCCTCTCCCCTTCCATCCATTTCTCTTCTCTCTCTCTTCCAAATATTTTGTTCCCAACATCCTTTTTTTCATGAATTTACTAGGGTATGTACTTCATCAAATTAAGGTGGGAAAAATGGGGAGCTAAAACATCCAGGAAACAGAAAATTTCACTGAGGAGATAAACAAGAGGAATTCCCAGAATGATCATAAAGGGAAAAACTTGAGTAACAGTTCTTCCTAGAGAGCAACAAGGCTGTTTTTAGAGTGAGGAAACACAAGGATCCTCACTGGGTGTTTCTAATGAAAACAAAATTCAGTGGTTATATCACTCAGTGTGTTAGGGAAGGCTTCATGGCTCTAGTGAAATGTTTGGGTTTAAACTTGCAAATCACTAGCAAATGGGGAGGAAGTTCAATTACCAACTCAGGTATTAACATCTCTGAACCAAAGAATTACACAAGAAAAGTACATTTAATTTTTTTTCACCCAACAACAAAATCAAAAGGAAGCATATGGAATGGGCGATATATTTGCAAACTGTTAGGATGCTAATATCCAAAATATGTAAGGAACACAACACAATGGTGAAATAACATGATTAAAAATGAATGAAGGACCTAGTAGACATTTTTTCAAAGAAGATTTACAAATGACCAACAGGTATAAAAAAATGTCCAACATCACTAATGATTGGAGGAAGCCAAAATAACAATAATTTATCACCTTATACCTATTAAGATGGTTATTATCAAAAAGTTGCATGACAACAAGTACTGGCAAGAATGTGAAGAAGGGAATTCTTATATTCTGCAGTATTGTAAATTGGCGCAGGTATCATAGAAAACCATAAGGATGTTCCTCTAAAAACTAAAATAGAACTATCATATGATCAATCAATACCATTTATGAATATGCAGTCAAAGAAATTGAAATCAGAATGTTGAACAGATAGCTGAAATCTCATGATAATTGAAGCAATATTTTTAATAGCTAAGATAAATAAACGATCTAAGTTTTCATCAATGGATGAGTAAATACACATACATACAATAGAATATTATTCAGCTGTAGAAAAGAAAAACTGACATTGTGACATTATTGAGCCATAGAAAAGAAGAAAACTGACATGAATGAAATTGGAGAACATTTTCTAAGTAATATAAGCCAGAGACAGAAAGATACATTTTATATATATATATATATATATATGTATATATATATATATATATATATTTAGTAAAGATATATATAGTAAAGAAGTTGAACTCAGAAAATATGTGCTGCTTTATTTTGATTTTCAACTTGATTATACCGAGAGATGCTAGGAAATTAACAAAGCATACTTCTGGATGTGTCCATGGGATTTTTCCGGAGACAATTGGTATGCGGTTCAGCAAACTGAAGGGAGAGATCTTCCCCGAATGTTGGTAACACTAACAGGGTGGAGACCCAGATGGAAAAAAAGTGAAAGAAGAAGGACGTTTGGTAGTGCATGAGTCCCATCTTGCTTAAGCAGGTGGCATCTACTGATGCTGGCATCACTATGTCAGATACCAGCTTCTTTAACTTTTCAGTATAGATTCACAACAGCTATCCAGGGAGCTTCAGCCTTGGACTGGAGTTATACCATGGGCCCTTCTAAGTCAGCTTCTTGAACTAAGCAGCTACTGGTTTCTCTGACTCTTCAGCCTGCTGATGGCCATTGCATGGCACTGTTCCTTTAGAGAATTCTAATACACAGAGAATGGAGTGGTGTTTTTAGGATCTGAGGGGTAGGTTTGATTAAGGTGAGCTTTATTGAATCTTTAAGGAGAAAATGACTTTTAATTTGTACCAATTGTTTCAGAAAAGAGAGAAAATATCCTAATTAATTTTAATGCTCATGTCTTTGATGCCTGTGATAAACATCAAATTGTTTGAATATATTCAGTGTATATCTTAATCACTGGCAAAAAGACATTAAAGTAGCAGATGGAATGAGGTTTCTAATCTGCTGAACATTAAAAGAAATTAATCTTGTAGGTTGAGGCGGATCCAATAGAAACAAAAGCAGCCATAAAAATGGGTGAAAGAGGCAGTAGAAAATGATGGAATGGTATGATATAATGAAAACTCCACCAGGCAACACTGATGTTGAAAATAGAAAGGGACTATGCTCCAGTGAATGTGAGTGGTATCTACAAACTGAAAAGTCAAGAAAATGACTGTCCACTAGAGTCTCTCAAAAGGAATGTGTCATTGCTCACTGATTTTACCACAGTGAAATCCAGATTGGGCTTCTGGTCCTCAGAGCTTTAAGATAAAAAGTTTGTATTGTTTTAAACCACTAAATTTGTGGTTGTTATAGCAATAAGAGGAGAATAATACAATTGTCCTATTGGAAAAAGACAATGTAGAAACAAATAAATAAAGATGAAAGAAAGAAGAAAAAAGTGCAGACCAAGTTCATTTATGAACATAAATGCAAACATATTAAATTAAATACTAGCATAAAATCTATCCAGCTGCATGTGTTGGAGTTTCTCCAAGTGGGTAGGGACAGCTCTATTTCAGAGTTTATTTATATAAGGCACTATATTAGCAGATAAAAAGAAATATGTAAAATATGTTAAATAGTAAAGATAAAAATGTATACTATATATATGCTACATCAGTAGATGCAGAAAAGGGATTCATGATGAGTTCTCTATCATTTATAGGCTTAGAAAACTAAAAATTATTGGAAACATTTTATTCTTACAATGATCTGAAGGAAATGTCATTACATAAACATAGATGCTTTCCCATGAAGTGGAAAAAAAAAGGGCTATTCTGTAACTGCTTCTAGTCTAAGAAATGAAATAAGACAAGGATTGGAACAAAAGAAACAAGTGTTATAACTGTTGTGGCTTGTAACTAAGTGCTTCCCCAAAGCCTCATGTACTCCTGGGGAGTATTGAAAGTGGCTGGGTTGGCGTGTATACTGGGCTTGCAGGAGGAGTTTGGAAAGGTTTAGAGATGCTAACTGAAGAAGCAGCCTGTAGTGCTATAAACTGAACTTGATGGGAGATTCTGGTCACAGCTCAGAAGACCTTAATGCTGAGAGAAATGGAACCAGTAAAGACTAAGCTCAGGATGTTTCAGTTAGAAACAAGGACTGTATTGGTTGTTAGACTGCAGACTGTGTATGTTATACTTTGACAGAAAATTTGTCTGTATTTTGCTCATATCCAGAGACTTTGCAAGAGACTAAGATTAAGGGCAGTGGATTAATTAATCTTGCAGAAGAAATTTCAGTGCAGTCTAATATTGAGGTAGTAACGTGACTACTATGAAGGACTGTTAGCTCAGCCTTGAGAATCCATAGCAAATAACCCAGTAGAATGATTTAAAGAGTTTTGAATTTGGGTAGCAAATAAACTCCAGTAAAGTTGTGGACTGCAAAGATGGAGAAAAAAACTTGATTGCTGAAAAGTTTAGCAATAAAAAGTCAAATGCTTTGGAACTGGACAATAGGAAAAATGGCCTGAGGACAACACAAGAACCAGTAGGACTCCACCATTTGTAGCCTCAAAATTGAAACAGTGAAAATTTGCTTTTTGATCAGTATTGTGGACCGATCAGGCCTGCAACTTCTCAAACGAGTGGACAGTGAAGGATTAAATAAATGATACAAGTGGTAAGGGTTTTAGGGCTTCAGGAGGATCCAAATTCTCTTTCAGAATTCAAGATTCTTTTGAGGATTAAGCAAGGAACTTCTCTGGATAGCCCATATTAATTTGATTTTCAGACAAGGAGGGGATTAGAGTGGAAAACATGGAGAATTGAGTAGGATCTTGGGAGTGGTTCAGGGACATTTCCAAGTAACCAACTATGTTAATTTAGGAGAAGGATCTTATGTTAATTTAGGAGAAATATCTTATGCTAATTTAGGAGAACTATCTTAGGAGAAAGTCTCCAGGTTGACTTTCACTACAGGAGTGAAATGCCTTGCAGCTACAGTCTTTATTTAGTTAATTGGGATGGGAGTCAGGCATCCTCAGCTGGGACCTTATCTGTTCCTTGGAGGCATCATTGCATCACAGACCACTACAGGTCTCAGGCGGGACCAGTGACCCATGGAATTTCACTTACTGTAAGTGTGCTACCTGCCTCCAAACAGGGTGTCTAGGCCTTGGACAGACTTGCAAGTAAGCATTCAAGGCCAATTGGTTAATTTTAAATCCCGCTCAGAGCTGCTTCATAGTGGTGTCCATCAGGGAAGAGAGCCCCAGAGCACCAAGTTTCAGAATGACAGTGGCCTAGAGGATTTGTTCTTTGAGATTTGGCTCACAATGCTCAGCAATCCAAGCACTTGACCCCTCCAGTCAAGAGAGAGGAGGAAGCCTGGCCTCTGACAGAGAAATGGAGCAAGAATCAACTGACACAGATACAGGGAATGAAGACTTTCCTGATTCAGATAATGAAGAAAATAGCAATGTTAGTACACATTTGACTAGTCGAAATGGTACAAAATAGTCATAACCAAATGGAACAATCCAACATTAGAACTAGGTCTGAAAGTTTAGTGAGAATCTTTCCAGGTGCAAAACATGTTGGATAGAATGGCAGCACTACCATTCAATGTTGGAAATTGTTTGTAACAGACTAACTGCTACAAGATGTTGTGAAACACAAATGATAAAACAAAAGTAAAATGTTCTGTATACACTGATAGCCATACTAAAAAGTATGTTTATTATGGCACCTTACTAGCTGAATTGAAAGCATTCATAGATCTTCTGTACTTAGCAGGGTTTTCTCATGGTCACTGCAGAAATGTAAAAGAGTTACTCATGTAAAGGACTTACGGATGCGGACTTGAGGTTTGTAGAATAACAATGACATTGAAGACATTTGGTTTCCTTTAAAATTGCCTGGGGTTAGATGACAAAACCATCCACCCAAGGGGAAAAAAAGAACTGACAATCTGGCTGCTATCTTCTCATCATTTGAGTTTTGTTTCAAAATGTCAAGTAATTTACACAACATCTAAATACATGACTACTGATCTTGCTATATTGCATGGTCACTGTACTTTTAGCCAGTGTATGCCAAGAAAGTCTTCAAAATATGGTATAAAAATTTATGCCCTTGTAGTCTGAAACACATATTATACATTCAATGTAGAAATTTATCCTGAAACTTAGCTGCTGTGTTTTTTTATATAGTAATAAACTGAATGTTGTAAACAAACTTGTTGCATCCATCTTCCAAACTAATTAGAATGTGACATTTGAAAATTGGTTTACCACTTTACAGTTGATGTTATACTTGGTAACAGAGCACAAGTTGGCCAGTGTGGAAACGGTACAAGGGAACAAAGCAGAAATTCCAAATGAGATGTTGCAATTTCAAAAAACAGAGAATCGTATAGTAAAATCCTTGGATTTCAGAAAGATATAACATTGGCCTTGTGTATGGCAAAGAAAAGCAAACTGGTACTGCTGATGTCAATGTTGCACCATGGTGGAAATATTAATAGGGAAACCTTGACAAAAGGAAAGCCTGAGATGGTAATTTTCTACGAGAAAACCAAAGGCAGAGTAGATGTTGATGAGTTATGGGGCAACTAAGATGTCGCTTGAAACATAAAGTGTTGTGTTTTACTTGATCCTAAATATCATTTAGTTTGATAGCTTACAAAGAAAATAACAAGTGGAAAATATCATGAAGAAATTTTCTTAGAGAGCTGGGACTGGAATTCAGAAGAGATTATTTGCAGCAGAGGAAAAACAAAATGTTCCTGCCCAGGGAACTATGTAAAAAATTGTGGAGCACACTCATGAGCTGACAGGTTAACACACAGGCACAGCCATCGCAAAGATCTATTACAACAACAGGAAAACCAAAAAGATGTCAACTGTACCCTGCAAAAAACGGACAGGAAAGCCAAACATACCTGCTACTGGTGTAAGTGATACTTGTGTATGGAACATACAGTATCATGTGTGAAACCTGCCTTAGTTGTGGCAGTTGAAGCAAAGAATATTTCTGTGGTAGACCTTTGTTTGAATTTACAATGTAGTTCACATAGGTTTTCATTTTTGATGTTATCTTTTAGGTTTTGTAAGTAAACAGCTGATGTGAAAATGTTGATGTCTATTCTAAGCACTCATTACATATCTGATATTTTATGTTACTGATACCTTATTTTCCTGCTAAGCACATGGTGTGCAACATAGCAAGAAACTCCTGACAAAAGAGGAAGATAAGAGAGGTAGCAAGAATGGCCTGCCACACAGAAAATAAAAGCACATGTATCGTCTGTGTGAGACATATGCATGGAACATGCAGTTGTGTGAAGATGGCCATGGTTGTGATACTTGAAGCAAAGATCATTTTTGTTGTAGAGTTCTATTGGTATTTTCGTTGTAGTTCATATAGGAATTTATTTCTGTTTTTTTTTGTTAATAAGTAACAACTAATGTGAAAATGTTGGTTTTTATTCTAAATGCACAACAGGTGTTAAGAACTTAATATTTTATTTTACTAATACTTTATATTTATGTTGACTACACATTTTATAATATAATAAGAACCTCCTAAAAATAGTAAGACCACCGAGATGTCAAGTATATCCTACAAAAACTCCAGAGAAGTAAAACACATGTCAGGGTAAGAGATATAAGTGTATGGAATTGCTGTTGTCATGTGTGAAGATTCCCTTGGGTGTGATAATAGATAAGATTGGTTTTGTTTTAGAGTTATATTGGTATTTTCATTGTAATTCATTTAGGAAATTGTTTCTGCTTTTACTTTTTAGACTTTGCACACCAAAAAGAATTGATGTTGAAAATTTTGATGTTTTTTTAAATAAACATGATAAATATTAAAAATTCAATACTTTGTCTTTTTGATATTTTCCTATTAAGTACTTATTGTTTAATATAATAATGATTCTTCTTTGTCGAGGGATCTAGGTAGAATGGGAGGGAATTTGGTCTACATGAATGCAGGTAGCATGAAAAGTACAGTGTCTTGGCTTGAAATACTTGAATATTTATTCTAATGAGATTTAGACTCAGTTCCTCCTATGTTCTGACAGTCTGAACACATTTTCAGGAATTTCATAGCATCCAACATAATTGCCTACTATTTGGAGGAAAATAGAGACCTGTGCTTGTAGCACTTAGGGTTCACTAGAGGATTATATATATAATAATATATATATATATAATAATATATATATATATATAATATATGTGTGTGTGTGTGTGTGTGTGTGTATGTGTGTATTACAGGGTGGACTTACAATGGCTGCCTGCAGAGTGAGGTATGGAAGAATGCAGAAGGGCCACCTGTATGCTGGAGATCTGAAGGACTCAGCCAAAAGTCAAAGTCCTGGACCTCACTGCAGAGTCCTGTGTGAGTCCTTGTCAGAAAGCCAAAGGGTCTGCATTGGATGGGTGAAGAGTTTTCATTGGAAGCCTGGATACAAATGTCCAAAGGCAGTGGTGAAGACTGCAGCTCCTCTGAAGAAGTAAAGTGAGATTCACTCCTTTTTCCCCTTTTTATTCCATCCAGGCTATAAGCCTATTTGTTGGTGCCACTCACATCCAGGATGAATTTTCCCTCTTAAATAAGACAATCATCCAGACATACCCAACACTATGTCAAAACAATCAAGTGTATTAAATCAATCAATCAATCATTTTTTATTCATATTGACATCATGGTTAACTATTACAGTTCGTTTTTAGTATTCTTACATTTATAATTATCATGGCCAGTTATTAAGTTTTTGATTGAGGAGATCTTATCCATTTTTATATATTTGTTTCTCTACTAGCCTATTGTCCAGAGGAAGGATTATTAAGAGGAAGAATTTGATCTCTAGCTAATGGAGTAGTGAGAAGACAAATGCATTTATGCAAATGACCAGTCAAGGGTATATTACTTAAAGTTGGTAAACCCTCCTTTTACCACTTTGAAAGTGACAGGCTAAGGGAAACAATACACATTTATGGGAAAGGAATAAAAAACTTCAACAACTTTCCAATTTGTATTGTCAATTATATTTATGATATCATTTTTATTAAATATTCAACCTGTCTTCAAATTTAATTATCACTCATAGGGAAAAAACCAGACAAATTAATTTTAAAATTCCCAGTGTTAATGATCTATCCCACTCACTCTTGTGCCTGTTCCTCATATTGTAATTTTTGCTTAAGGACTTCAGATAAGATGGCACATTAGTAAATGGCAACAAATCAATCTCTCTGAAATTTGGAATCCAGCCACTAGAAAATAACAACTTGAGGAGAAAAAGAAGGAAGGAGATAGATACACAGGTGATAGGAAAGATAAGAAGGGAAAATTGGAGCCCACAGAGAAAGCAAAAAGACAGACCACAATGCAGAAAAAGGAGACTCAAACTGTACTTTTTCCTTGGCTCCTGGCTCCTGGTGTGAGAGGAGGGTTGAATCTCTAGAGATAGTAAGGGTTGGTGACTCTAGAGACTTCCAGGGAGAAATTCACAAGTGGGATGGAGCAGTGGATGTTGTGCACTACAGCAGTTCGTGAGTGACTCCAGTCCAAGTGACTGCTGTGTTCCCTGGACAGGGTGCTTGGCCAGAAGTCACTTTAGGGAGGGGCCAACTGAACCCAGGATGCAGAGAAGCCATGGGTTGGCTTCATCTCAGGGCTTTCAGTGGTGAAATCCCACAGTGACTGTGTGAGGGACCACCATGGGAAATACCCAGGGTCAAGGAGCTGAGGCCAGGCTGGCAAAAGACACACAGAGTGTTATAGGTTGAAAAACTCAGGCTCCATCCCCACAGCCAAAGACCAGGATCAGCCTGAACTTCTGTAAGGTTGATTATTGCAGGATTTCTGGGATCATCCAGCACAGATCTGGGTTCTACCTGCCTCCTTTGTCTATCAGTGACAGCAGAGATATGCCCTGAAATGGACATTAACACAAAACTTCAAAAGAAAATGACAGGTTTGAAATCATAGAGAAATCTATTTTTTTGTTTTTGTTTTTTTTATTGTTTGCTTTTGTTTTTCCATGAGTGTGAACATTATTTTTAGTTTTATTATTATTTTTCTTCTTCTTTTTCTCCTGTCTCCTCCAGTTTCCCAAACCATAGGTAGTTTTCCTTTGTCTTTCAACCTTGCCCCTGATCTCTTTCTTTTATTTCTCCATTTTTTCCTCTTATCCCTTTCAAATTTTCTTCTGTGAGGTTAAAATCACTGTATAGAGTGGGTATTTACTGTATACAATTTTCTGATTGGTTTTAGATTTCGTTATGTAACTATAAAATCTTGTACATATGGTTAGAGGTGGAAAATTAACAGTTATCAATGTCTGTCATTTTCTAGACTGTGATGGTTGCTAAGTTATTACTGATTGTATTACTATAGCCTGGGTGACATAGCTGTCATGATCAGTTGTTCTTCCTTTTATGCTAATACAGAGATTATCTGGGTGCAGTTATACATAACAATGTAATCTGATACAAAAGAACTGAGTGCCAGGCCAAACAGTGAGCAACTTCTCATCTCTAGCAAATTGAAGAACCCAGATCTTGGGACAGACTGAAAAGTCAAAAGCCAGGTCTATCTAGAAGACAACTCTGAAAAGTCATTTCCTAAAGAAGTCTTGAGTCTAGTAATAAAGCTAGCTGCCATTAGCATTTACATAAGCATCAACACAGAAGAGAAGTTAAAAAAATAGAAAATGAGAAAACACATAAGCAAGATGCAAACCCAGGCCTCTCATTCACCCAGGGCAAGCCCAGGGTGCAGTGACATAGAAGAAATCAAAAGAAACCTAATTGAACTTTATGACATGATAGCTGTGGAAGTGGCAAAGCAGATGAATGAGTATCTAGAAAAAACAATTCAGAAATAATTACACGGGTAACTAAAGATATTGTGATCATCACAAAGTGAATTTGGAGTAAATACAGATAAAAAAAAATAGAGGAGCTCAGAAAACTGATGGAAACCATGATTGCCCAATATAGGAAAAACAAAACAGAACTGGATTCCGCAAAGTAGATTCAAATGGATATCTAGGAGATTAAAAATTCTAATAACAGTATACACACCACAATCAACCACTGTGAGGATACAACATCAGATCTAGAAGACAGATTTGTGGTTGGCAAACATCAAGTGAAAGAGCTCTTACAAAAAAAAAAAAAGCAAGGTACCACAAAAGTACAGCTGCTAGCCAATGCAAAGAAAAATAATATAAAACTAATTGGAATCAATGAAA
>RJWT010029155.1:0-15013 GCA_004365215.1 Cuniculus paca | reverse complement strand
AAACTCAGGACTTTGTGCTTGCCAGACAGACACTCTTACTGTTGAGCTATATCCTCAGCCCTGCATTATAGTTTAGATCTAAAATGTCCCTCTAAAATACCATGTGATCAGAGAAAGGACTTGGAAAGTGATTGAATCATGGGACACTATACTCATCAGTGGATCAATCCATTAAAGAGTTCATAGCAGAATGGGCTCTTAGAAGTTGGGGCCTGAGTGAGAGTGATGGGTTACTGAGGGCATGACCTGGGAGGGTGTGTTCTGCCTGACTCCTCCTTTCTCTCTCTCTGCTTCATGGCTGCCATAGGTTGAGCAACTTTCTTCCAACCCACCCTTCTGCCATGCCATTTCTTTCTTGGATCCAACCAGTGATGGATTGAATCCTCTGAGACTATGAGCCAAATAAATCTTTCCTCTTGTGGTTGTTTAGTGTGTTGTCCCAGAGACAGGAAAGTGACTAATGCAGAAAACTAGTACTGGAGAAGTGAGTTCTTGCTATGACTGTACCTGACCATGTGGTTCAGAAGTCCTTGAAACTGATTTTCAGGAAGGATTTGGAATGGTTTGTCAATGCAGATTAGAAGAGCCCTAGAATGTTGTAAGCAGTGCTTGCTTGGTGATACTGGTAGGACCTTTGAAGACCAGAATGCTGATAAAAATGTGAAAAGAAAGGTCAGGCTTATGAGGTTTCAGTGTGTATTTCATTCTGTCAAATAATTTGTTTATGTTTTGTCCATTGTCCTAAGACTTTATGCTAGGCTGAATTTAAAGTGGCAGAGTAATCTGATAGAGGAAATTTTAAGGCAGCCCAACATTCAGGTTATGGTGTGGGTATTACAAACTGCTTCTAGTCAGGTAGGTCTACAGTGAGAATAAGGAGCAAAAATCAGAATTGCAAGATGTAAAAATGTGCAGTTTTTCTGGAAAGTAAGAGGGTATAAAGTTGGACCCAAGGAGAATGTGCTTATTGAAAAGATTAAGTTTTTTAAAAGTTAAGTTCTTTGCACTGGAACAAAAGGAAAGATGCCTTAACGGCATCTCAGGAGTTGGCCAAACTCATCCATTATAGATTTAAAAATGTAAAATGGTAAACTTTGAAAGACCTTGCTCTGAGGACCCGGCTCATTCAGGGCCACTAGGGAATTGTATCCCTGAGTTCACTCATCAGGCATTCAGAGGCTACTGTAGTCCTGTTCCCAGGCGGTGGGGAGAGGGTCGGCCACTGTCCCAGCAGGTACTTTGTGTCATTTATGTTATGCTGGTTTCTCAGGCATGCAAAATGTAAGAGTTGTGATATGATGGAGGCTTCCATTCAGATTTCAAAGGAAGGCTTGGGAGATCAGGTGATGTGCTCCTGAGAGGGCAGTATGTGAAACTATAAAAAGGAAGCCAAAACTTCAGTGGAGGCCTCAGGAAATCGACAATATAATAACTACAGAAGACAGCATGGGTGACAGAGTGGAAATACGGTCATGGAAACAAAGTTCCCACGTGAACCAGAGACGGTGTTAGATTTCAGGGTGTGGAGGAGTTAGCCTGGCTCCTGTCTAACACTTGTTTCATCAGCTCTCTTGGCACTGCAGGCTCCTGCTTATTTTCTAGTTGGATTCTTTCATATTGCAATTTCTAGATGTTCCTTTTATATTACACTTATTTTTTCTTTACATTTTTCTTTTTTTTTTTTCTTTGCTTGCTCTCTAAACTGGCCCCCCCAGTATTCTGCCTCTACAACTCTTGTTCTTTTTCTACCTTCAGAATGTTGGTACCATCATCCGTTCTCATTGTTTGCTTTTGTGGAGCCTAACTGGAATATCTAGCTCTAATCTTAGCTCTAATCTTGCCTGTACTAAAGCACCATATTTCTGGTGTCCATAACATTTCTCCTCATGTATTTCAAACTATAGATTTTATTCTGATTTTTCATGTTTTCCAACTTGTTTTTGAATTTTTTGTTTGTTTTTGGTACTGGGAGTTGAACTCACAACCTTGCACTTGCCAGGCAGGTACTGTGCCGCTGACCAATATCCCTGGCCCTCCAACTTGTTTAATCACACTGCCATCCTCTCAGGTCATCTGTTTAAAAAACGGTATCATTCTTTCCATCTCTCGTTATGTCTTTCACACAGTCAGTCACTGTGTCCTTTTGAGTTTTTGGTTTAAATTGCTCTCAACTGATCTGGAACTAATTTCTTTTCCATGTGCCACCTTTTTCATTTGGCTGAGTCCTATTCATTGCTCTTCAAGTTCTACCTGTCATATTTTCTTTCTAATATGTGCAATTTAAAAACAATAACAAGATAGAAGAAGGGAGATTATTATTAGCCAAGAGGGAAAGGAAAAAGGGGGAAGAGGCCTAAGCTTGGCAAATAGGAGGCAGGAGTAGATCAAAATACATTATATACATTGAACCCCCTCTAAAAAATGAGACTAAAGAAGAGGGTAGGAAAAAGGGTATTATGAGAAGGGATTGTTTAAAGTATGACTGTAGTATAAATATTATCTCATTTTTTTCAGATTTTTATGTTGTCTTATCTACCTATTTATGCTTCTAAATTAAATTTAAATTTAAAATCTGATCCAGCTTCAAAAATTGGAATCCTAATTGAGATTACATTAATTTCCAAAATTTTATGGAGATAATTTTCCTATTTCCTATATTTTTGGTCATCTGAACAAACAGCTGAATTCATCTGCCATATGTAGGAAGGTGTAGACTTGTTGAGTCATAAGGTAAATAGTTGCTATAGCTTCTTTCTTCCATATTGGAGGTTGTTATGGTTTGTATATACGTGGCCCCCCATAAGCCTCATGTAGTCATGGAATCAGCTGAATCTAGCATTAGTGATTGATTCCTTGTCTAGTGCTGGGATTGGCGGTGTGAGTTCTGCACCCTCCCAGGGGTGGAGCCTACATACAATGTAAGGTCGGAAAGGAGACATGTTTATTCGTTTTTGTGCGGTTGCCTCTTACCGCTTGCAGCCATCATGAACGGCTGCCCCTCAGCCACACCACCCTGCCTTGGAACCAGCTGAATATGGACTGAAACCCCCAAAACTGTAAGAAATAAACCTCTCCTTACTTCACTTTAGGTGTCAGGTATTTTGTCTCAACAACGAGAGAGAAGTAACCAAGGGAGAGGGTGAACTCAGGGCCTTATCCCTGAGCCACATTCTTAGGGCTTTTTATTTTTTATTTTGGGCCAGGGTCTTGCTAATTTGCTAACCTTCTCAGCCTTGGATTGAATTTGTGATCTTACTGCCACGTCCAACTGTAAATTGCTATCTCACTGTTGAAATTTGCATTTCTTAGTTGTTAGTGGGTTTGTCAATTTTTTATTCATTTGTTAGCCATTCAGATTTTCTTTTTGAGGAATTATTTTTTGTACATCTGTATTTTCCATTTTTTCTTTCTGAGGTGTAGATATTCCATAGATTTCCTCAATATCCATCCATTATTGATTTTCCTTTTTGCAATTATCTTGTCTCAGTCAATTTGTTTGTGGGATTCTTGGTTGAAGAATCAAATCCATTTTTTTAAATGCATGATTTATGTTTACTGAATCTCATTCAAAAAGTTTTTATCATTAGATCACATAGATGTTATTAACATTTCCCTGTTTTATAATCTTTATGTTTTATAGGTTTTTGCTCTTTACATTTATATCTCATCCATACAAAGTTCTGCAGTGATTATATTGTAGGAATAGTTTTCTCCATTAATTGTGTGTGTGTGTGTGGTTTTACCTATTTATATTCCCTTTAAACCATTACCTTTCAGTCTAGCCAGCATTTGGAATTATTTAAAAAATATGTTTTTACCAATTTTCTAGATGGTAAATGATGTGCTATTATAGTTGAACAAGTGTTTGTTGAGCGTTTCTAATCTTTTGAGCATTTTTTTTTGTTTTTTTTTTTTTGTACCAGGGATTGAACTTGCAACCTTGCACTTGCCAGGCAGGTGCTTGTGCCATTGAACTAAATCCCCAGCCTGAGCATTTTTTACTTCAGTCATTCTTTCTGTCCATCTTTGCTCAAATATCATCTACTTGATGGAACCTACCCTGACTGTCCTATTTAAAAAATGCAACCCCTCAATGCATTTCTGATCTCTTTAACCTACTCTATTTTTAGTTTCCTTTATAATATTTATCATCTTCAGATGCATAGTTTATTTTGTTAACTGTGTATTGCCCACCTTTTACAGACATTTCCAGTAGCTGTCTCCTCTGTATGGCAAGGATTTCTCTTCTATACCCTGCTGTGCCTGAGTAGTACCTGTTAGGAGCTGAATTAGATTGTCTCCCTCTGTCCCCCAGTTTACATGTTGAAGTCCTAATGCCCTGACCCCAGTGCCTCAGAACCCGGTGCTTTGTTTTCTGGAGATTTTTATATAATTATAACATTTGCTTTTTCATTCTTATGGTGAAATTTGTTTTCCTAGTTTTTATTTTGCTGTTCATCTTTGTTTACATTTAATTACCTTTTAACTGTGTTTACAGTGGTGTTTTAAAGTCTTGTGCACAAATTTTTAATATCAGCATAGGCAAATCAGTCATTTCTTAATATACATGGAGTTATTACTGAGATTTTTATTGTGTTCATTTCTAATATCTGTTTATTTTGGTGCTAGCATTGTAGTTTTTAATTATTGTTAATTTATAGTATGTTTTAATGTCTGTTTCCATTATTTTCTTCTTTATGGATGTAGTGTTTTCAAATTAGCATGAGAATACTAAGTTAAGATTTAATAATGCCTTTCTTGCTGCAAATATGCTTCATAAAAGTATATTTGCTTTACTTCCTTTAAGTTGGTCATTTTGTTTAAAAACAATAAAATTCACTCATGGGCTGTGGTTTTTGTTTTTCAGTTGATTTTTGTTCATTCTGTTATTGATGGCTATGCTTTGGATGAGGGACATGTATTATTGGAATTTATATGTAATTTCTCATAAAGGAGCAAGAAAATTAGAATTACTGTTATTTTATTTAGCTAGATTAGAGGTCATACTGCTTTTGAGGCTGTAGAGAAAGAGTAGAGAGCAACCTCTTGGCAATAATCTCACCAATATGCTGAGTATCTTTTCAGAGTATTTTTTTAAAATTATTTTTGAATGTGATTTAGCTAGTTAAGACTCTCCCAGACTAGGGTGAGGCAAGTGAACTGCCTAGCAGGCTTGTAGGGACCTGAAACCGAGTACTAGTTAAGTTTCGTACCCTAGGAGCTTCTCTTGCCTCATTTCGCGTTTTCTAAGGATATGCCGGTAGTACCAGGGCCTACAAGACTGTGGGTGTGAAACAGGTTTCTTCCTTGAGAACAGCTCATGCAATCCACGGTGATGTAAATTTTACTTCAAGAAACTCTTACCTGTAGTCTCTGCCATCCATATTTTTAGGTATCAGCAGCAGTTCTGCTTGGCGTATCAGTTCTACCCATGCACTTCCAAGTCAGGAAGTTTCTTTGTGTAGAATAATTTAGAATTTGAGTTTTTCTTCATTCTAGTCTCCTTTATGATATGTTTTATAAAAATTTCTGACAAGTGTGTCCTTCTGTCCTTCAAGACTGATATGAGGGAAACTTATATTTAGTTATTTTAGTTTGAAAAAGGAGTGAAATATATTTGATCGTTTTAAGATCTTGAAGCCTATACTCTGCTGTGTTTTGTTTCAATCTCTTTTCATTACACATTTTCATACATAGTTGAATTTAAACTTCTATATCATTTAATTTTTACCTAAGCTTCTATCAGAAAAATTTCCTCTTTGATTTCTTGATAATAACCATTCTTCCTGGAGTGATGGAATATCACTGAAGTTTTAATTTGGATTTCTCTAATGGCCAGAGATATTGAATGTTCTTCTTGAGTTGTTCATTTTTTGATGGGGTCTTTTATTTTGGGGGGTCTAGTATTATTGAGTTTTTATATATTCTCAATATTAGTCCTTTGTTTGAGGAGTAGGTAGCAAAAAATTTCTCCCATTCTCAAAGTGATTATCTCTCACTCTGTTGGTTGTTTCCTTTGTTGTGCAGAAGCTTTGTAATTTGGTATAACACCATTTGGTGATTCTTGGTGTTATTTCTTGTATAATTAGGATTCTGTTCAGAAAATCCTTGCCTATTTTCTCTTTCAGTACATTACTTCTGTTTTAATATTTAGAACTTTGATCTATTTTGATTTTAATTTAGCATACAGTTAGAGATACAGTTCTAGACTCAATCTTCTGCGTGTGCACAGCCAGTTTTCCTAACACGATTTGTTAAGGAAGCTATTTTTTTTCTAGTAAATGTTTTTGGCCCCTTGAAAGATCATGGACTGAAATGTGCCTGTGGTTGTTCCTGATCCACGTGTTTGTGTTTGTGCCAGTATCACGGTGTTTTTATCATTGTACCTTTGTCATGTTACTGGAAATTCAGGTTTGTGATTTCTGCTTTGCTCTTGTTGCCTAGGATTTCTTTTGTTATTCTGGTTCTCTTCTGATAACATATGAATTTTGGTGAGGCTGCGGTGGAAAAAGAAACCCTTCTGAATTGCTGGCGGGAATGTAAACCAATACAACCACTATAGAAATCAGTGTGGAGATTCTTAAAAAAAAAAAAAAACCTAGAAATTTCATTTGACCTAGCTAATTCCTTTCTGTGTATCTTTCCATCTTATTATAGTGACACATGCATAACCCTGTTTATAGTAGGACAATTAATAATAGCTAAATCTTGGAACCATCCTATGTGTCCATTGACAGATGAATGGATAAAGTGTTGTATTTACACATAATGGAGTACTACTCTTCTAAACAGAATGGTAAATATGAGTCATTTATAGGAAAATGGATGTATCTCTAGAGCATAAAGTTAATTAAGTCAGACACACACACTTAAATGTCACATGGTTTCCCTTATATGAGAAACCCAAAGTGTAAGTAAAGAACAAAATAAAGGATAACAGGAAACAGTGAGATAGATCTTTTGCAAATGGGAGGGGAACCAAGAGATGAAGAAAAGAGGAGGTTGGGAAGGAGAAATGGATGTAAAAGGAGTTAAGATATGTCATGTACATGTACCAACTGTCATTATTAATGTACTGCAAACATGTACTAATAAAAATAAAAGTTAAACCAAACAAAAGAAAATTTTCCTAGTATTTGGAAAATACATCTTTAATGGCTATCTTATTGCATGAAAAGAATATATAGGTATTGAATTTTGCTCTGCCATTTGACTCTTGATTATTTTGTGTGAGAGATCTTGTAAATTTATTGACAACTAAATTTGTTTCAAGGTTGTATCTACTCTGTGTAACACTGTGCTTCTTGACCCTGGTGATGATGGTGGAGGAGGAGAGATGTTCTTGTAGGTTTTCAGATCATAAAGCATAATGCAATGTTTGAGAAATGCTGTTGGAATACTGAGGAGGGAATAGTATATGCTTGGCCTTGGTATTGTGGGCATAGCTTCAGTGATGAATGGCATTTGAAATCCCCTTAAAGGCTTAGTAGGGTTTTCAGAATTAGGAGGAAGAGCATTCACAGTTGACAAAAGCACATGAATAAAGTCATGGTAGAAAAAATATGGAATTTAATGTTTGTTTATCTATGCTTACAAAAATGCATCATTTATATAGACTTTATCTTAACAAATACTATGATAGCTTTTTAAAAAAGCTTTTATAGATTTTTATAGATACTGAGAAAATCTAGTCAATTATGTTATATCTAGATGTGTTTTCTTCCTTCCTTTCTTAGTTGGCAGCTGCAAACAATAAAATCAGAGGTAAATGGTTTGATATGTGACTTTTGTTCTTTTGTATTCTGAATTTAAAATGATTAGTTTTGTAAGAATATATTTTGGGAAAGGGTAATGATCATAGAAAGCTTGAGACCAACCTGATAATATCTTCAGTGTCTTGCATGGAGATAAATGGATTTTTCAAGAAATAACCATGGTGTTCAAAGCTAGTGTGAGAACTAGAATATAAAATAAAATAACATTTTCTCTCTTCACCATTGCTTGTCTGTAGCTCTTGTAACAATGAGAAGATTCAAGAACTACTGATAGTGAAGCCTAAAACTATACGGGGACACTTTATATGTGCTTTAGTGTTCCAAGAATATATTTATGTGTAGAAATCACCAACTCTGGAAACAAGGATGCTTTTTATCAAATAATCAAAAGGGCAGTAAGATTTAAGACCAGAGATGTAATGATTAGATAACATGTCAAGTCTGTGGAAAGCACTAATTGAAGCAAGAGATTAAAGTCTGTATTGCAATCACCTAAACCTCTGAGGCCGTGTTGACATAAATCAGAACAGCGCCCCATGTTGGGAGCACTATCAACAGCGCTGGATGAACATCAGGTGCTACTGCTTCCTGTCTGTTTTGATGACTGTCCTCAAGACAGCGAGGCTGCAGTTATCATACTGAGGAAGATTAAGAGCTGCACACTTCTATTAGCAAACCTACAATTACCCAGTGGAGAAAGAGCTACTAGATAAAGTGCGACAAAGGGGAGATCTGCATCAACTTAATTTATCCCAGCCATCAACCTATTGTACTTAGTAAAATAATTCTGAACTTCACACAAGATAAAACTTTATGCAGTTGTCTTTTAATTTGAAAATTAGTAAATTAGAATTTCTGGCGTAACTGTGGCTGTGATTCAAATATACGAGTAAGTTATGTGCATTTTTATTTTTTTAATAATGAGTACATCAATGTGCTCTAGATAAACACATGACATATACTTATATATGTAAAAGATAAAATTCTTATAAAACATTTAATATTTTACTAGTGTGTGTGTAATTCAGCACTGAGTGTCTCTTTAGAATCTGAGCACAGGAGGGTTTTTTCACATAACTCTTTCTGCCTAGAATTTTCTCAGACACTATGGCTTATGTATATTGTTGTGTAGGCTGAAATCAGCAGACAAATTTTTCTCATTAAATGTGTATTAGCATGTATATATATACTTAAATTTCATTTTATATGTTCATTAGGATGCTCATTGTTTCAAAATTACATATTTAGTATGAATTAAATATAGTACAAAACAGGAATATGTATGTAGAATAAGAAAAGCAGGGAAATTGGGAGGGTGGGGAAGAGAGAGAGGCAGAGACAGAGAGAGAGAGAGACAGAGAGACAGAGGTCATTCTCTTACCTTTCTACTTTGGAAACACGGAAACATGAGAATTTTACTTGAAGTGTCTACCTTGTTTCCTGCAGTAAATTACTACCAGCAAGTGAAATTTGTTACCTGTGTGAATAGACTACACTTGTCTCAACTATGATTCTAAAAAGATCTTGTTCTTATAGCATTTCCCTCAGGGACTCAGAATTGATTTATTCTACAGATATTTTGGTGTGTCTGCTGGATGCAAATCATTCTATAAATATTTATGCAAGGTCTGTGTTTGAAACACAAATGAATAATATCATTCCTGACCTCAAGGAGTTTATTTCTGATAAGGGAGATGAGAAAATTATAGTTAGCTGTAATAAAAGGTGAGCTAGACTAAGTTCTGCATTAATGTCCATTTAATATTTAAGGAGTAGTGTAGAGTAGAATTTAGTGTCACAAATGTATTTTAATTTAAACTCATACCAACAAAGGGTATTTTTTTTATTCCTGTGCTCCATGCGTATGCAGTCAAATTATTTTCAGAAAGAACACTGTCACTTTGCCATTAAGAAACAAAGCAATTAGATGAAGTTTGAATTTTTCTGTGTACTTTACCATATAGGAAGTTATCTTGCTCTTCCCACTCAAATAATGAAAGCAAACAAACAAAGGAAAACACCTGCTTATTTTACCTCTAATTGTGTTTTTCTTCATGCTGGCCCCCAAGGGCCAGATTTAGTCCACAGCTGTGCACCATGTGTGCCCAGAATTTGTAGAAATGTGTGCTGTTATCTGCTCAGTACACACTAATTCTCTCTCTCTTTTTCTTCTAAAGGAATAGTTATGATTACATTTTTTTCACTTTAGTGTTTATTTTAAGAACATGCATGGTAAGGAATAATATGCATATACACATAATTAAAATTATCCTTCAATTCATAATGGACGCACTACCACAGCTCATCTTTTCATATTTGGCAGCTACAAAGGTGTGGGAAGAATTGCCCTCCCCATGGCCTACTTTTTCTGGAGAGAGGAAGAGGTCCAGCTGTGTTCACAGTGATTAATCTGCACACTTTACCCAAGGAGTCATATGCAATGGAGTCCTTTGTGATTGGATTGGAAAATATGAAAACTCCATCTCTGCAATTAGCACTTTGCTGAGGAAGATAGACTTATGTGTGTGAGGGTCACAATTTAAGTAGTTTTTCAGGAGTATTTTTGATTGTGCATGCTAAACGTGGTATTTAGTTGTTCTTCATAATGGATTTCAAAATGTTATCAGCTTTGCCACTATGAATGCACTTTGTTCCATAAGGGGATACAAAGCCAACTAATCAGTTTAATGTACAGCAAAAGAGAAAAACAACCTCTCTAAAAATTCTGTGGTGATTTCATCCTTGAAATTCTGTCGTGTTTTGGAGGCTCCCAGTAATGTTCAGAGGCTTAGGTAGAATGCTGGTCCATAGCCTTTTTGTAATGTTGTAAATAGGGATATATTATACATATACATAAATAAATTTTAGGTATGCTTTGTTTTATGATGTTTTTTAAATAATGGCTCTACAGTAAATAATCAAGATATATATAAAAGCTTGCTGTAACATTAGTCTAGTTTAAATCCTGGTGTTGTGTGATTAAAAATAGCAGTGGCCTGTTATATGGTAAGGGACAAATTAAAAGTATATTGTCAAATATGTTAACATTGTCCCCTTTTAAAATAACTTCTAAATAAATTCATACATGGGATAATACCTTCATGGTCAACCAGCAGACTGACTATGCCATGTATAGTCATACTTTCACCAAGAAAATATTGACAGTTTTTGGAATTAATAAAAATATGCTTGATTTGGTCTACAATATCATCATAAAAATTTTTTTTAGTTTCTACTTTTCATTCTTTCCATTGACTGATTTATGTAGTAGTTGAGGTACTTTTTTGTAAGATTAGTTTTTGGGTTGGTTTCTTCCAGTGTTGGTCCATGCTGTGTCAACATTAGTGACTACTGTAACATCTGCTTTTTTCCTTCCAGACTTCCGGGAGAGACTCTGGGTTCATGAGAGAGGCGTGGATGCTGTCTTTATCCTATCGGTCATCTTTTGAGCAGTCCACATACAGCTCTTTCATGATCTCTGGGATCTTGCAGTAAATGTTGGGGAGTGAGAGCTGTAATCATGAGGCTGGTGAAGGGACATGAGGGAAAGCTGTTACTATTTCTCCTTACAGGAATTATGCTAAAAAGATGTAATAGATGTGAAACCAGCTGGTTCTATTAGTAAGACATTTCCAAGAGTCAAAATAAGGTAAATGGATTTGAGTTTTGATGATACCATGACCTGCTAGATTAAATGTAGTAATGAAGATTTACAGCAGAGTAGATGTATTTTGGTAGAAGATTCTAGTTGACTTATACAAGAGTTGTAGCTACATTCCCTCTTTTTTTCCTCTCTGCAACATTCTCCAAGACATACATTGGATAGGAAACTGTTTTTAAACTGTCCGTGGAGTCTGAAATATTAGAATATCCTCTCATTTGTTACAGCACCTATGCTTGTGGTTTGAATTATTTCATATTCTTAATAAGATAAATTACAATGTAATTTGAAGAATTGCACTAGTGATATTATGAAGTTTTGTTCCATTACAAATTGACATTGATTTAGGCTACATTATTATTTTATTTCTCTTTTAGCATGTCAATGCTTTCAAATATTAGAGCATTTGTTAAAAAATTAGTTTTCATATCTTACCAGTTTTGCCTTTTGCTTCAGTCTTTTCTAGTTACTGTCTTGTCTCTATTCTCAGAACGTCAAGGCCAGCGCTGTGTAATCTTTGAATTTCTTCCTAAAGGAATGTCTTTTGGTAAACAGATTTATCTAGAATCTTTCTCTTGTCAAATTTGTAGATCAGCTTTTATAGTTGTGGCAAAATGAACATGCTGAGCTTGTTTTTCAGATTCTCTTGAAAAAACAGTTGTAGCCATTGTTAATCTCTTATTGTTATGTTTTGAAGACCTGTATTGCTTGTAGTGTTCTACTCTGAAATGCTTTGTTGTGTTTAACTCTGTTCTGTTCTGTTCTGCTCTGTTCTGTTTTGTTTTGTTCTCTTTAAAAAAAAAAAAGCCATGTAGAACATTTCAACATTTGTTTTAATTCATGGAGTTTATGACTAATGTAAAAATTAAAGTTAATTTCCACCATTCAAACATTCCCTTATCCCTGTTTATCTTTCTTATTGAGTAGGTGAGTTGGGGAAAAATAAAAATGTAACCATGTAAGACAAGATTCTGAATGAAAAATATTGCCAGCACTGAATCTATCATTCAGTTTAGTGGTTTCAGCATTTATAGCTTATGTCAGTGATACATTTTGTTAATAAGTAATAACTCTCTCTGTAAGAGAAGAAAGCATTTCATAGGCTACTGCTGTTTTGTTAGGCTATTTGTAGCAAAAGTTTATGACATAGCTACAGAAGGAAAAATTCTACTTGCCTTATCCTTGCTTAATTGTGGGCATATTTTGACAGTTTTCCTGAAGCTAGCTTCTGTTAACAAATTTTGGAATTAAAAAAATCGAGCTCATTATTTAGATTATTTGAAAAAAAGATTGATTTTTTTCCCTATGACTTCATTAATAAAAGGTTTTTAAAATACTTATGCTAGTCTTTTAATGGGAGAGATAAAGCATTACCAATACCTTTAAAAGCTTTTGTGTTCCCTACCCTAATTGTAGTATCTACCTTCCTAATTAAGGTAAATAATTTTCTTATTTTAGTGATTATAACTCAAATGTTCTCTGAAAAGTTTTATTATATTTTGTTTCTTATGCTAAAAATATTTCAGATTCTGCATTTTTCATTTTTTATATAAAGCTTGTTTTTCTCGCCCATTGGATTGTATAATGTAACTTTTCAGCCATTCTGATGAATGTATCTGTATATCATTCATTTCTTAACATTGATTGTTTGTGTCCTCCATTTTTCTTTATCAGTTTGCCTACAAGTATTGTCAATTCTATTGATCTTTCCTAACATTCAACGTTCAATTTCTTTTTTTTGGTTTTTCAACTGCATTGATTTTTGCTCTGATCTTTATTATTTCCTTTCTTCTGCTTGTTTTGTGTTCCTTTTCTTTTTAGTTTTTTAGTCTTTAATATAAAATATCAGATAATGGGGCTGGAGGTTTAGCTCAGTGGCTCAAGTACTTGCCTGGTAAGCACGAAGTCATAAGTTTGATCCCTGGTACAAAAAAAAAAATCAGGTGATATACTCAAAACTTCTTTTTTATATGAGCATATAACTTTGTGTATTTACAGGCAAGACTTACACTGTCTGTGTCCTGCACATTTTGTTACATGGTATTTTTATTACAGTTAAACATTTTCTAATTTTTCTTGTGGTCTCTTGTTTAGCCTCCGAGTTACATGGAAATAGATTCTTAAATTCCACATATTTCACATTGCATTAAATAGCTTTTCCACATTTCTCTTTTATTTAATATTTTTATTAAAAATAACTGGTTGTTTATCAGATTGTTTTTGTTATATATTGATAGGATTACTTTGTACTTTCTGTTGAGAAAGTAATAGATTTTGTAAAACTGAACTCCATCATATTGCATATATTCTTTGGCAACTTGCCTTTTACATTCAACATTTTGCCTTTGAGGTTTAATCAAATTGATACATAAAGCTTTATATTGGCTATTTTATAGTATTCATCATAGGAATAACCCATAGCTCAGAGAGAAGTTTTTCTACTTTTGAATAATTAGTTACCTCTTGTCTTAGTTACTTTTTCTTGTTGCTGAGACAAAATACCTGGAACTCAAAATTTAAGGAGGGAGGGTTTATTTAGCTCACAGTTTGAAGAGGGTTCAGTTCATCATTGGTTGGCTGCAAGGCAGACTCCCGTTGGAGAGGGACATTGCAGAGGAGAAACAGGTCATGATGGGCAGAAGGAAGCAGAACAAGCAAGCCACGAATGACAACAATGGCTTCTTTCTGTCTCTTTTGTATTCTATCTAGGCTACCCAGCTTAGGGTGAGCACCAAACCAGTGGACTAATTGTGTAATTACACACCCTTAATCCCAGTTTCACACATTTGAGATCCAGTCACCTTTGAAAATGTCCCACCTAAGTGTGAGGTTTTGGGGGGACATGAGGACACAAGCCATAACATCACTGTTTTTGCTGTTAAAATCATTTCTACAATGTATATTTTGTACATGTCTCCTTATATTTATCATTACCTTTTTGAATAGGTGGACAAATAGCAGAGAGCCTTAGTCTACAAGGCCAAGTTGGTTGGTTGGTGTTAAAATCTTTTATATCCTAGAATCCTAAACACTTTTGTCCTTATTAATGAGGGAGCTTCATAATAAATGATGGCAAAAATCCCTGATAAATTACAAAGAAGAAACAAACCAATCCAAAATTGTAATAGGAAATTGCAGTACCCCCAACATCAATGGCTGATAGAACACATAAAAAGAAAATTAATGGTGTTATAGAAAACTTGAAGAATACAGTCAACCAATTTGACCTAGTTCACATTTACAGGCAATTTTATCCAACAGCAGCTGAGTAGTATTCTCAAATGCACATGGGACAGTCACCAAAACAGATATGATCTGGCTCACAGAACAAGTCTCCATATCAACATAAATTAAAATCGTACTAAGCTTATTTACTTAACTATGATGGGACTATAATGTAACAAAAACCAAAAAGACATCTTTTAAATTCCCAGCAAAAATTAAACAACATACTACCAATCTATCCATGGTTCAAAGTTATATTGAATATTAAAAAGTATCTTTACAAAAAATAAAATATCAAAATTTTGTGGGGTATAGCTAATGCAATTTTTAGAGGGAAATCTGTAGCATTAAA
>RJWT010029154.1:0-15001 GCA_004365215.1 Cuniculus paca | reverse complement strand
GAAAGAAAAGAAAAGATGAATGCTGTTGAAAAGTGAAGCAATTCTTGTGACAAAACATAGAGACAGAGACAAAATCAGTTAAACTAAACAATGTAAGTAGCAAATAGTAGATCTGGACATACAAAGCTGAAAATAGCTCACAGGGAAGCACTATCCTACTAAAAAGCTCCATATAACCACATGGTTGCCTCACTTCTCTAGTCCCCAACCAATAGTAAGCCCCCCCAAAAAAAATACAAGGAAAGAGGAAAAAAAACGACTCATATAATTTTTTAAAAGATAAACACACATACACACAAACACATATGTAGGAGAATGGTGAAACAAGGAAAAAGATCTCCAACTCTCCCAGGGAACCACAAAGAGAGAACAAAACAAATGCCAGATAGCAAAAATCTATGAAAAGTTCTTAAACAGGATGAAGAAAATAGACAAATTCAAAGAAGAAATAAACCAAAAGTTTACAGCAATGTCACTCAATACACCCATGTTGAATTTCAGGGAAATAGGTAAAAAACTGGATGAGCTAACCAAGACAGTTCAAAACTTTAACAGCAGATTCAACAGGATATAGAATCCTCTAAAAGATGTCAGACAGAAGTAACTGAAATAAAAAACAGTATAGAATTCATACATTCCAGGAATGACCATTGTGAAGATAAAGTATCTGATATTGAGGACAAAATAATGAATTACAATGAAAAACTCAGAGAAGCCGAAAAGAGAATAAGAGAAGACTATCCAGCAACTGTTAGATGACAACAAAAAAACTAATCTAAGACTAATTGGAGTTAGAGAAAAACTAGCAGACTGCACAGATGAATTCAACATGCTTACAGAAATTATTGAACAAAATATCCCAATTATGAAAAATATTTCAAAGTACAAATAAGCAATGCTTATAGAACACCAAATAATTATGAAAGGAGTTCATCAAGGCATATTCTCATTAAATTTGCAGATATACAGAAAAAAATAGAATTTTAAAGACAACCAAAGGAAAACAAAAAATCACATATAAAGGCAAGCCAGACAGAATCACAGAATACTTCTCAGCACAAACTCTTAAGGCCAGAACATGGAATGAAGTATTTTAAAGCCTGAGAACAAATAATCTGCAACTCAAATTAACTTACCCAGCAAAGCTGTCCTTCAAAACAGATGGAGAAATAAGGTATTTCCACCAAAAAGAAACAAAAACCAGCTCAGAAGATCTGTAAGTGCTAAGGTAACTCTAGAAAAAATACTCAAGAATATTCTCAACAGAAACACAGGATTCTACACACCTAAAAACACCGAGGAAACTAGTCAGGTCAGTTGATAAACAACAATAAAAAACAAGAAAAGTAAAACAAACAATATAGGACCCTATTTACAGAAATAATTTCTGAGAACTTCCCAAGCATGGAAAAAGAAAATGACATTCAAATAAGTGATGCATATAGAACTCCAGCTGGCCATAACCAAAACCAATCTATACCCAGACATATAATAATCAAGATCCCAGAAATTCAACTCAACAAAAGAATATTAAAAGCTGTTAGAGAAAAGAAACACATCACCTATAAAGGAAAACCCATCAAAATCACAGCAGACTTCTCAACACAAACCATCAAGTCAAGAAGAAGCTGGAGTGAAGTATTGCAAGTCCTGAAAGAAAACAACTTTCAACCCAGACTGATGTACCCTGCAAAACTTTCTTTCAAAATGAATGGAGAAACAAGATACTTCCATGACAAAGAACAACTCAAGGAATTCATGACCACCTAACCAACTCTACAAAGAATACTAAAGAACATTCTAGAGAAAGATAAAAAGGACCACAGTCTCAGGAACAACGGCAGAGGGGGACCATCAAGTGGGGCCAGTCGATTGAATGCAGAGGAAAAATAGGGAACCAATGGCAGGGAAATAGCATAGCAGAGACAATGCAATACAAGAGAGCCATAACTATTAATGTAGAGGGCCTCAATGTACCAATAGAAAGAAACACAGGCAGAGTGGATAAGGGGACAGGATCCATCAATATGTTCTATGCAAGAAACACATTTAACTAGAAAGAAAATTCATAGACTGAAAGTCAAAGAAGAGAGAACAATGCCCTATGTGACAGGAGGCCAAAAAATAAATAAATAAATAAAGTAGGGGTAGCTTACCCACCAACTGCAGAATGGATAAGAAAGACATGGTATTTTATGTGGTGGAAACCTATTCAGCTATAAAGCAACATAACCTCAAGGCTCTTGTAGGTGGATGGAGGCAACTTGAGATCATGCTCATGGATGAAATGGTTCAGAGTCACATGGGTGAATTTCGTTTCTCTCCCTAGTATAACAAACTAAAGGAGTTAGTGGGATCAAAAATGCACAATACATATTGGGAAAGTCAAAGGGGAAGAATAATCTAAAAAGGGAAGGAAGTGACCACTATTAATCTATTATCATGATTTGAAACTCACATTGTCTTCATTGTTCTGATTAGTTCCATTTTATTCTGATGTGTTTGATTTTATTATACTTGATGGCATGGACAGCTATTTTAAAGATAACAAAATATGTAATTGCAGCCATCGAGGATGTCCAGTTATCTTGTTTAGAAACCCTGTATTGCTTTCATTGTTTTGTTTTGATTGATTTGACTCTATTCTGTGTTGTTTGATTGCATTATGTCTGAAGGTGTAGGTAACTATTCTGAAGATAACAAGAAGCATTATGGTAGCCACAGTTGTTTTACTAGTATCTTGAAGTTCTGTACTGCTTACATTGTTCTGCTTCGTTTGTTTTGTTTTGTTTTTGTTTTTGTTTTTGTTTTGCTGGTTTTATTTTGTTCTATTTTGTTTGATTTTATTTATCCCTGATGGTATGGGCAGTTATATTGAAGATAACAAGAGGCATTATGGTAGCCATTATTGATTGCTTTTTACCCTGTTTAGAAGTCATGTACCATGTTCATTGTTTTGTTGTGATTGACTCTACTCTGTTTTATTTTGGTTTGGTTGTATTCTTTTCAAAAAGAACAGTATACCAAGAGATAAAGAAGACAATGGTAGTAAACAACCAACATAACTCATAATACCTATCAGTGTTAACAGGCTCAACACTCTAATGAAAAGACACAGACTGGCAGACTGGATCAAAAACAATTCAGCAATCTGTTGCATTCAAAAAACCCATCTAATCCAAAAAGATACTCATAGCCTTAAAATTAAAGGATGGGAAACAAAATTTCATGCACCAGGACCCTGAAGACAAGCAGGGATACCAATTCTAATATCAGACACAGCTTCAAGTTAAAATGGATTAGACAAGACAAAAAAGGTCACTACATACTAGTTAAGCAAACAAACCAACAAGAAGAAATAACACTGATAAACATATACACCAAATACTGGTGCATCTACCTTCACAAAACAAATACTGCTGAAACTAAAAGATCAAATAAACTTTAACACAGTAATTGGGGACTTTTAACATCCCACTTTTGCAAAGACAGACTAAACAAAAAGCTAATAAAGATATTTCAATACTCTCAAAAAAAAGATTGAAGAGGACATCAAAAAATAGAAAGATGTTCCCTACTTCTGGATAGGCAAAACCAATACTGTCAAAATGGCCATACTTCCAAAACTGCTACACAGTTTTAATGAGGTACCAATCAAAGTACAATCTGCATACTTTATAGATCTAGAGAAAACAATCCTTAAATTCATATCAAACCAGAAGAGACCCAGAATAGTAAAGTAATTTTGGACAATAAAAGCAAAGCAGATGGCATGCAATACCAAAGTTCAAGCTATACTAAAAAGCAATAGTGATAAAAACGGGATTAAACAAAAACAGATATGTTGATCAGTGGAACAGAATTGAGGATAGGTTTTTGGGAGGTTTTTTTGTTTGTTTTGTTTTTGTTTTTGTTTTGGTACTGGGAATTGAACCCATGACCTTGCACATGCCAGGCAGGCACTGTGCCGCTGAGTTATATCCCTGGGCCATAATTTTGTTTGTTTTTTTCAGAATTGAGGATACAGAAACCTCACAGACATATTCAACTATTCGATCTTTGACAAAGGGTCTAAAAGCATATATTGGAGGAAAGATAGCCTATCCAACTAGTGATGCTGGGAAAGCTAGTTACCTGTTTTTTGAAGAATGAAACTGAACCCTTATCCCTTACCATATACTAAATTAAAATAAAAATGGATCAAAGATTTAAGCATTAAAATAGAAACATTAAATCTCCTGGAAAACAAAATAGGTAAAACACTTGAAGACACTGGAGTAGGAAACAATTTTCTAAACAGAACCTCATTCACACAGAAAATAATGGCAAGGAAAAAAAGAAAGAAAGAAAAAACAGTAAGAATCAACAATTGGGATTATATCAGACTAAAAAGCTTCTGTACAGCAAAAGATTCAGTGAGTAAAAAGACAACCTACGGAATGGGAAAAAAACGTGGCCAGTTACTCATCACCAAAGGACTAATACCTAGTAGAATATATAAAGAACTCAAAAAATTAAATCTCCTAAAATTAAAAACCCAGTCAGGAAACATGTTAGAGAAATGAAACGAGACTTCACAGAGGAAAAAATAGAAATACCAGCAAATACATGAAACAGTGTTCAACATCTCTGGCCATTAGAAAAATGCACGTTACAATAGTACTAAGAGTCTATCTTACTCTGGAAAGAATGACAATCATTAGAAAATCTAACAGTTACAAGTGTTGGCATGGTTGCGGCAAAAAGAACTCTCCTACATTGTTGGTGGGAATGCAAATTAGCACAACCATTATGGAAATCAGTATGCAGATTACTCCAAGGACTGAAATTAGAAATTCCATATGACCCATCTTTCCCCCTGCTGGATCTCTTCCCCAAAGAGTTTAAGTCATCATATTACAGCAATACTTGGATACCAATGTTTATAACAACACAATTCATAATAGCTAAGTCCTGGAAGCAGCCTGTATACCCATCAACAGATGACTGGATAAACAAAATGTGGTATCCATATATAATAGAATACTATTGCTAGCTATGAAGAATGACAAATTCAGGGCATTTGTCAGAAAATGGATGCACCCTGGAAAACACTGTTGAATGAAATAAACACACAAGCTTGAATACCATATGGTATCCTACATTTGAATGAGGTAAAGTACAAACAAGGAAAATGAAAAAAGGCAGCTAGAAAGGGATAGGGAGACAGATTTCACTCCATAAAGAAATGGTTCAAGGGAAAAAGGAGAGGGTAAGAAGGAAAACAAAGGGGAAATGAGCAGAATAAATAGATATGCCATGTACAGGAACCTAATAACCCTAATCAATGCAAATATTGTAGGCCATAACACAAGCTAAGACAAATAGTATCAGCAGGTAAGAAAATGATGATCAGGGAATCATAGGGGGAGGGGACAAGGAAGGGGATTAAAAAACAAGCTGTAATATATACATGTAACAACTCCCAAGATTATTATAAACTGCATGAATTACAAACACGTACTAATCAAAAAGATAAGTACCTCATAATCTCACTCGTATGTAGAATCTAAAAAAGTTGATCTCATACAAGTTGAGAGTAGAATGGTGCTTAACCAGAGGCTGGTGAGCGTAGGGAGGATCAAGGGATGGGAAACGATTAATCAGTGGGTACTAAGTTTCAGTTCCGAGTAAGAAGTTTTGGTGTGCTATGGCACTGCGAGGTGTATAAATAATAGTAATACAGTAGTGTATATGTCAAAAAGCCAGAAGAAAGGATTCTGAATGTTTTAATCATAAAGAAATGATAAATTGGGAGTCAGATATTAACATACATTAACCATTATTCATTTTCTCTCCCACATCACATGATACCTGTTAACATACATAGTTGTATTTATGCATAGGTTAAAATTAAATTTAAGATACGATGTTTTGTGGTCTGTAAAAAAGCATAAATTATCTTCCCAATATGATAAGTATTTTTTTACAAAGACTTCATAAATATTCAAAGCTTAAAGAAGTAAATGGATGGGGCCGAGGATATAGCTCAGGGCACAGAGCTTGCAGATCAGGCCTGAGGTCATGAGTTTGATCCCCAGTCCCAAAAAAAAAAAAAGAATGAAGTAAATGGGTAGAAGAAAAAACACTACCTTGCTTTTTTTCTTCCCAACTCTGGACTTTGCTTAAAATATTTGCCATTTATTCACACCACAAATATTTACAGAGTGTCTATCATAAATAGAAGAAAAGCATTATTTTTAAAGTGGCAAAGATTACTAAGATATAGGCTTCTTCGAGTTTTTAATCTACTAATAGATATGGCAGATCTTTAAATATCTATACCATAAAACCAAGAGTGGTAAGTGCTAGAGGAAATTATAAATTAAGACATGAAAGTATCTTAGAATTAGGAGAGCTTTTTTTCCACTGGAAGTTAGCCACACTGCAATTTACAAACAAAAGAACAAGAACTATACCAATCTCTGTAGTTAGAGAACCACTAGATAGTTTACTCCCATTTGCTTTGTTATTTTATTTATTTATTTATTTGCATGTTTCTGGGCTGTAATTGTCTTTGTGAAAGAGTGTATATTAATCTATATCCTTACTCCCTAATTTGTCCAACTCATAAATATTTGTTGATGGATGTGTGTGGTACCAACAGTCAAACTTGCTGCTTAATAAGAAAAATTTTTTTCTGTTACAAAGTATATTTAAAAGACAAACCCAGGGCCGGGGATTTGGCTCAGTGGCCTAAGTACCTGCCTGGCAAGCACGAGGTCATGAGTTCAATCCCCGGTGCCGCCAAAATAATAAATAAATAAATAAATAAATAAAAGACAAACCCTATATAACTAAAAAATAAAAGTTTTTTTCTGAGGAACTAACCATATTTTAAAGGAAAGTTTTCATAATATTATACACAATTTGTACCATTAAATGCAGCATATAACAGAAAGATCAGATCTGGGACCTATAAACTGAATAAAAAGCAGAAGCGGCTATGATTCTCTCCACTTACACTAATTGTGACAATATATTTGTGGTGTTTCATTCACCAGACCCAGACCCCAATGAAAGTGAATTATAAATAAATTTACATTTTAATTGTGAGTGATAAGTTGCACATGATCCTTTTTTTAGCATTTACCTGCAATTTTGCATAGAAAATGTTATTCAGAGTGTCACTCCTTAAGTTCCCTCAGGCTTTAAATTTTTGTGATTTTGATAGTCCATGAGGAAAATGTAATACTAAAATTATTAGCAACTTCATATGTCTTGAGAGAGAGATACTTACGACAACGTTACTAGTCTTAGAACAGAAACTCTCTGTGTCTTTAATTCAATTCAGTAAATGTCTGAAGCAACTTCTGGGATTATGGCAGAAATGCTAAATTTAGTAAGATGCAGTGAGCCAGGCATGGTGGCTCACGCCTGTAATCCCAGCACTCAGGAGGCTGAGACAGGAGGATCATTGTGAGTTCGAGACCAGCCTGGGCAACAAAACGAGCTCAAGGCTAGCTTGAACAGCATAGCAAGACCCTGTCTCAAAAACACAAGGGCCAGAAATTTAGCTCAGTGGCCTAAGCATCTGCCTGGCAAGTGTGAGGTCATGAGTTCAGTCCCTGGTGCCGCAAAAAAAAAAAAAAAAAAAAAAAAAAAAAGATGCAATGACCAGAAACTATAATCTTTAGAGGGACATATACATATAAGCATTAAAAAGTATTTTAAAGGATGCAAATTTATTTATCTCATATATCAAAGGTCTAGAGATAATCTAAGTCTTATTCTAGCAGCTCAATATTTCATCAAGGTCTTGGATTCTTTCTTCTCTTCATGTTTCCATTACTGTTTGGGATTATGTCCTCCTGTTTAAAAAATGACTACAACACCTCCCGTGTTCATCCATGTTATAGATAGAAAAGCAAAAGTGTTTTTTCTCTCAAGTATTTGTCTCTTTTATCTTTTTATTTGTTAACAAAATCCCTTCCCAGGCCTGTCTTCTTATATCCCACTGACCAGAATTACATCATAGTACCACTCCCCATTACATGGGTAGCCAGGGAAGGAGGAGAGCAGGGATAGCATTTAGTACAACCAAGCAGTAGTCTTTACATTTACTCTTATCTGTTAACCATTTGGGCTATAAGCTTGTAAGGTTTCAAGTTATTTATACATAAAGATATAGTGTTCCAAGAAATTATCATTAAATGATTCATTTATTCAAGAAATATTTACGTACATAAATATATGACTATGAATATCCATATATGTATGTGTGTATATGGGGGATCCATAAAGAAACATAACATAGCATTAAAAAATAGAGTGATGGTAGGAATTATTACATATAGGGTATTTAACAAAGGCCTCTGATGAGGCGATTTTTGAGCAGATACCTAAAAAAAATGAGAGATGGGTAGGGCTATAACATTTGGAGAATGGCCTGAAAGAGAAAACAAGTATAAAGCCTCTGAGAACAGATATATTTGACATTATCAACCAAAAGGAACAAGCTAATTATGGCTGGAGCACAATGATGAGGAATGAATGCTAGGAGATAAGATCCTATGTTGGGCTAATAAGCCCTAGCAAATAGTTTACTGTTAGTGAAAAAATGAAGTCCTTGGAAAGTTGTGCACTGTAACTACTGTGTGGGGTACAAATTATAGGATAGAAGTAGCAAGCACAATTAGGAGACTACTGAATTTTCCAGGATAGAAGTAATGATTTCAACTACTGTAGAAACCATAGAAGTGGTGAATAATGATTAGATTCTGTATGTATTTCAAAGGTAGTTTAGGTGTGGTTCTGGCAAAGAGAAAACTTGAGGATATCTCCAAAGTTTGAACCTAACAACTGGGAAAATGGAGTGATTGTTTACAAAAATGGGAATTGCAAGAAAGTTAATACTGTATGGGTGGGATAGGAGGATCGGGGAATCCATACCTGTAATTTTGACAATTTTAGGCTTCATTTGCTTGTTACATATCCAAGGACATGTTGAAAGATTACAAGTCTGGAGGTATATTGTGTACTGGACAGTAGATGATATAAAAACCTAGAGTTGAAGGTAGAGATTGATATTGAAGATATAAAATTAACAGTTTTAGTTTATGGGTGATATTAATGTCGTGGAGCTAGATAATGTCACACAGGGAGTAGATAACTAATGATTTTTCATTTGACTCTTCACAGAGGAAAGAAAATTTCCTATAAAATCCCAGTTAAATTTACAGTTAGGAACTTCATTTTGGTATCTTATTAAAGGTGAGAACATGAACTCTGAGGCCAAGCATACCCAGGCATGAGTCCTGGTTCTGCTGTTACTAGCTCTGTGATTTAGGCAGATTCATAACTTCTCTAAACTGCTCTTTCCTCAGCTCTAAATCCTTATGGCGCCTCAACATAGATTGTTTTGAAGATTGATGAGTTAATTCAGTATAGTCCCTTATAAATAGTAAACATTCAAAAAGCATTATGCAGTATCATTGCATTTCACCACCTTTTTGCATAGAATATACTAGTGGTAACTTGATTTAATGTCCTACCAGAGCAGGCTATGTTTTGAAATCAGAAGAAATAAGTTACCTAGTAATATTTATTTGAGGACATTTGAATTGGGAGTTGTTGATAGTTATAAGTCATTCCCACTCTTTGACCAGTGTTTCAACATCATATTCTTGATTGATTATCTTCCCGTTTAGGTCATAGTGCTGTTGATATCACCAAGGTGGCTAGAAGACATCGCATGTCTCCTTTTCCTCTGACATCTATGGACAAAGCCTTTATCACAGTCCTGGAAATGACTCCGGTGCTTGGGACAGAAATCATCAATTACCGAGGTGCTATTATATTTCTCTGTTATTCTTTTTTTCTTTAATTTTTTTCTGAGTAATGTTCATATAACATGAAGGCAGAGTTTTCCTTAAAAAGAAATACTGTTAACCACTGTCACAATTATAATCATTCTTTTTGTTTCTTATTTCTATTCAGCCAAAGGATCAGCCTTAACAGCATATAAAGTGTAACACTATAAAGCTTCCTTTGCATCTAAAATAAAAGTGGGGGGGAGAGGTCAACAGTATTCCTTATTCTAAAACAAAAGTATTCTGATTCAATACTAGACTATCCTAAAAAAACTAGGATTGGAGGTCCCATTTAACCCAGCTAGTCACCTTCTGGGTACCTTGCCAAAATTAAAAACATCACACCACAATGATATATGTACACCCATGTTTATAACAGCACAGTTTGTAATAGCTAGATGTTGAAAAAACCTAAATGCCCATCAACTGAGGAATGGATAAAAAAGATGTGATCTTTTTATACAATGGCATACTACTCAGCCATAAAGAATGATAAACTGGAGACTTTTATCCGTAAATAGATGCAACTCGAGACCATACTCATAAGTGAGATAAACCAGATGCACATGTGTAAACATCGTATTGTTTCCCTAGTGTGAGAAGCTGCAAGAGTAAATAAGATCCAAAGTGTACAACAGATATTGTAAAATGGGAAGAAACTTCAAAAGGAAAGAGAAACCAAGATAGGGGAATGGAGAAAAGGAAGGAAAAAGCAAAAAATAATAATACAAATTACTATTATAATAGTAATTAAGATAGTTATACTACTAATTTCTCTTAGTTCATTGAAAAAGGTTTGTGCTAATATTGTTTGGACAATTAAATGCCTATGTCTTGTACTCTGAGTAACTAATTTAAAGATAATGATAAGCAATGTATTAACTATTGTTACCCTCCTATTACCTTATTTTGAAATTTTGTTTTATTTATTTTTTCTTTTTAAAATAAAAAAAATAGACTAAAAAGAGAGGGTTATCAACACTAAGTGAGGAAAATAGTTAACTCTGAATCTATATGACTTTTCTTTCAGAAATAGAAAATAACTACTGTATCTTATAATTATCTTTAACTTATTGTAGAAAATACATATGACCGATCCCTAACTTACAAAGATTTGATTTGGAATTTTCAACTTCGTGATGGTGCAAAAGCAGTATGTACTCAGTAAAACAATACTTAAAATTTTGCATTTTGATCTTTTCCTCCACTATCAAATGTGGTATGACACTGTCTTGTAATTCTGGGAGGCAGCTCCTAGTCAGCCACATAGTTTCCAGGGTAAGTTTATCTAAATGATAATGATCAATAGCTTAGGTATATTAAGTGCACTTTGACTTAACAATATTTTCAACTTAATTGGCGTTTATGGGACATAACCCCATTGTAAGTCAATGAGCCTTTGTATTTAAATATAACCTATGAAAAATACACCAGTTTACCCATGGACCAGTAAAGATAATGGAAAGGCGGTTGTGTTAGTCATCACTTTCCATCACTATTAACAAAATACCTGTAGTAACCAACTTATAAATTGAAAGGCTTACTTTACTTCAGGTTTTTGGAGGTTCTGTTCTGTGATTGAGTGACCCCCTGACTATGACCCTCTAGCAAGGCAGCACATTATGGCAAGAGCATGTGGTGGAAGAAACCACTCACCTCATAAGTCAACAAGCAACACAAGAAAAAAAAAAAAAAAGGAAGAGTAGGGTCTCACAATCCCCTTCATGGACTTAACCCCAAGGACCTGAGGGCCTCCCACAAGGCCCCTCATCCTAGAGGTCTGTAGCACACACCACCAGTGCTACTCTGGGGACTAAACCTTTCATGTGTGAACCTTTGGGGAACAATCACTATCCAAACTATAGCTGTACCCCTATCCCTTAGTGATTTATTTTTATCTCACAGTACATGAGCATTCTTTCCATCTGGAAATCTTAACTGTTCCAGAATTACTTAAAAGTTCGAGTCCTCAGTCTCCTCCAAGACTGAAGGCAAACTCCATATGATAAGCCCTTCTAAAAACAAAACAAAACTTATGTCCAGGATACAATGGCGGGATAGATACAGGCAGTACCACAGCTAGAGTTTGTGCTGCTTGAAGCAGTACTTCAATTTCCCACCCTCTAACATTTCTGAATATGTTAACCTATTTAAGTAAAAAATCAAATGATGTAAAGAGAAAAGCATTAATGTTTTGATGTATTTGAATATTTACCATGTTAAAATTGAGCAAATTGTTACAAGATAATTTTCTTTGTGACCAGTAATCCTCCCCAAAAAATGTGCCACCAGGGGCTTCCACCCCCCAACTAGCTATGCCACTGGGCACAAGATAAGCATTTCCTGTTCCCATGTGGGAGAAAAGAAAAAAAATAAAGAAGGCTCAGCCCATCAGGGTAAATAATAAATTCCATAGTTCCATGCCCAGCACCTGGGGCACACTTTAGTGATTTGTGAGTTCCCAAGGGTTTGGGCACCCCTCCCCACGGCCTTGTTGGTTGTAGCCCAGATGGCTACTCATAAAAGTGTTTGAAACGAATTTGCATTTCTATATCTTTGCGCCTATGATGAATGGACAGATTTCTGAGATACCCTTATATCTTGTCTGGGAACTAACAAGTAAACTAGTCCATTACCTTTAAGCTCAACCTCACAAAAATGTACTGTCAGGGACTAGACAAAAATGTACCAAATTCTGTGCCATGGCATAACAGGAATAGCCTCTAGTTCAATTCTCAGTGGAATCTGTCTTTCCATGTGAAACCTCACCCACACAGCCTTTACTGTCCACATTTCTATCAACATTCTGGTCTTGTGAATCCTTACCTGAGTCGCCCATTAAGCTCCACTTATAACATTTTAGGCTTTCTCTAACGTGCTCCTCCAAACTGTTCAAAACCAATCTCCTAAACCAATTCCGAAGGACTTTTCATATCGTCGGTATAGTTACAACAACAGCCCCCCTCCCATATTTTGGACTTCTGCTGAGGCAGCACATCATGGTTGGAACACACGGTGGAGCAAACCACTGACCTCATATGCCAACAAGCAAAAAGAAGGGGCCAACCTAGGGGGGAAAGAAAAAGAAAGAAAAGAGAGAACTGGAAGAGACTAGGGTCTCACACTCCCAAAGGCATACCTTCAATGACGTAAGGCCCTCCCAACAAGGCCTCTCCCCTTAAAAGTTCATAGCACCTCCCTTTAGTGCCGCCTTGGATACACATGGGCTTTTGTGCAACAGTCAACATCCAATAGGAGTGGTACTCCCCATTGCTTTTAAGTTTTTAATCGACAACTTCCGTTTCCAACATTTCATTATAAAAGTTATAGACATTGAATCACAGCAGACCAGACTCCTGAGAAGATCTTTAAGCTAGTAACACTTCTGGTCACTTCCCCCCAAAAAGAAGTTATATTTAATGCAATCCAAATAAAATATAGTTTCTTAGTTTTTTAATGCATATGGAAACAGCACAAAAGATTTAATTTTATAAACACATGAATTTTTTCATAGAAGCATAAAATATTCAGACTATAATGAACATTAGAGAGCATCTATGTAAACACAGATTTTTCTGCAAGGAAACTCAGAACAGCATAAAAGGAATAGGATTAAGGTACCAACACATGTTATTTTTCTTGCTACTTGATAGCATTCCTTCAGCATTAAAATTTAAAAATAATAGCAGCTAGCATAGCAAATTATATTAAAAGACCTAAAATTCGTAACATACTGCATGCCGTATTTTAACTCTTTGGTCTCTCACCCTACTTTTACAAAAATTAGTACTTAGAATTTCTAATTACCCTATGTCTTTGACTCACATTCTTTCTAAACCTGTATTATTAGACTTAAACTTTTTCTTTTGTTTTTGTTTTATCCTCATTAAAAGAAATAAAGATTAAAAACTCAATATACTAGGGAATTTGTCAAAAATTAACCATGTTATTTTAAAAATCAACTTTAATGAGTTTTAATCAATGTTTTTATTTATTGTTAAATTCAGAATATACAGATATTTATTGATACCAATCTAAACCAAGGTATTTCCAGAAAATATGAATGTAAATTTAAGTTTAAATTTTTTTAAATACTTTACTTATTATAAAAATAAATTAGCCATCTCTGGTCTCTTGTAATTTCAGATGTGTTTCCCTTAATATCAGTCCTTAGAAAAAGATATTCCAAGTCAGATTTAGACAGAAATTCTAGTCCATTTAAGAAAAAAAAAAAAGATTTGAAAATGGCCATTTCGTTTTTCCTATAGGAAACAATAGGAAGCTTCCTTTTCCCTTCATGTGCTTGCTTCTCTTTCATTTGTTCATCAGAGCACTTGTCACACATAAGTAAATTCTTCATGGATGGTTAACGCGTTTGGCAAGTGTTTCTACCAGTGATGAAAAATAATGATGTTGACATTCAACCTTTGTGTTGGATCAAATTCAGTTTTTAATACAAAAAAGTATTACACTTAGACTTCCTAGACACTTTAGTGTTAAATATTTGGAAACCAACATCATATAAAAATAATTATTATTGCTGGGCATGGTGGCTCATGTCTATAATCCCAGTACTGGGGAGGCTAAGGCAGGAGGATTGCCATGAGTTCAAAGCCAAACTGGGCTACAAAGTGAGTTCAAGGTCAGCCTGAACTCCATAGTGGGACCCTGTCTCAAAAAGATAAAAAATAAATAAAATAAAATATAAAAATTATTATTATGATATAATTTATTTTGCTCAGCAAGTATTGATTAAGCATCTACTGAGAGATACTAAGTTCTGGATATACAAATATGAATAAAAATAAAGTTCCTCATGAATTTCATAGTCTAAGCCAAAAGAGAGAGAAATAAACAATGTGGTTCTTGTGTTCTTTATTTGCTCCTTTGCAGGCTCATCTTCTTTTGTCAATCCTTTGAATTAAACTTTCTTTAGGTTTTTTTTTCTTTCCCCTTTTCACATCTTATATTTTCACTTTATACAACCTTATACATGCTAGTGGTTTCAGATACCACTTCCATCCTCATTTTGAAGTCTATATCACTGCCCAGACCTTACCTGGTCTCCAAACTCATGTACCATACACATTACATACCTGCTGCTGATAAATTTAGCAAAATAAATACTAAAATTATTTCTCTGCCTCTGT
>RJWT010029153.1:0-15001 GCA_004365215.1 Cuniculus paca | reverse complement strand
ATGAAAAATACTCAAATCCCCTCAATGCTGGTTTGAGAAACAAAGATCTAAAAGTAGGGAAGTGGTTGTGGAAGGAAAAGATGACAAAGGCTCCCCCAGTATCATTTCACTCTTGATTACAGGTTGAGAGAAGAAAAGGAAGCCTAGATGATTGAGAAGACTAAAGCTTCTGCATTAGGAGTAGCACAACACAACCTGCTGAATAAGAAATCCAAACTGCTGAGGATTACACAGGAGCAGAAAGGCAGAGATCTTCCAGACTTTGCCAGGAATTTCTCTGGAGAGTTGGAGATGGAGTGTAGGTATGGATTCAGCACCCAAAATCATCTTGCAGACAACTAAAGCTGGAAACAGATGCTGATTAACAGCTATGAACACATCTGACATGCATGAATGTGGAAAACGAGCATCTTTTAGCCCCTCAAATATTTCTTAAGCATTTACTTACTTTCAAAGGAATGTGCCATTAAAAATTAGAACAACATGGTACAAAGGATCAACAACACACAGAGTAGATACATTGATCTCATTTTTTTCTATGGAAAGAAATTCTCCACCTTAATAATGAGTATAATTTGGAAATATGATGGGATTAAAGTCAACGAATAATCAGGTTAACTTCTTCTGCAGTGATTTATTTCCTGGTCATCCCTGGGAGCCTTTGAACTTCCGAGATAAGGACTGCAGGACTATAGCGTATTTAAGTTTCTAACGAGGTTCCTGGCAAATGGTAGCCTTAATATTTGTGGCAGGAACTCTGCAAACACAAGAACACTTTGTGATGGCTCTCACGCATCAGGAAGCTGTGGAGGACTGCAAGAGAGCATCTGCATGTACACACACGTACACACACACACACACACGCACGCACACATGCTCATGACCCAATTCCACTCTCAGAAACCATCCACACTGCCAGTGCGGGAGGCGGATGCTTTCTTTCACTTGCAATCTACAATTTCTCACATGTAAATGAACAGTCATGAAGAAAATAGGAGAAATTCAGAACAAGTTTCTCTTTTTTGGTACTACTCAGATTCTTTTTGTGTTTGTGGTCTACATGTGCCAATACTACCATTGTGTTACTTCCAGAAATAACTTGAAAAGACACTTTCAATGATGAGTTCTGAGAAGCAGAACCGGGAAGGATACTGTGGGTCTGCTGTAGGCTTTCGGTGTACAGAACTGCAGGCTTTTGCTCACAAACATGCTTGAGTGGAAAGGTGAAAACCGCACTGCAAACATCATCAGGCTGCCGCGGGAGAACCGGAGGAGCAGAGCATGATTTAGGGGCACACGCTGGGTTCATACACCCACAAGCCCGGCTCTCCGGGTTTCCAGTAGCTGAGACAGACTTGCCCAAGAAGATAAAATGGAGAGGATTCTTCCATTTCAGATGGCACAAATTGTCTGGGGAAAGTCTAAGCTACGATTAGTAGGAAGTACTTGACTCTCTTAGAGCCCTTACTAAGTCTTACAAAATACATAGGAGTTTCCCAACCTAGAGAACCTGTAAAAATACACACACACACACACACACACACACACACACACAATTCTAGTGCTCATATAGTAAAAGTGGTGAATCGGGGTGCAGAGGGTCTTGCTGAACTGTGGGCACATGCGAGAATTTCAGGCACATGGCTGTTCCTCTGTAAGAGGAGGCCAAGGCCAAGGCCTCGCAGATATTCTGATCCTGTCGGTCTGGGGTGGACCCAGAAATCTGTACCTCCTCCCACGACCAATGCTGACACCCAGGCAGGTTTGTGGCCCCTGAGCAAGAAACTGCACTGGGGCTTAGCCAATCACAGTACAAGCACTGCGAGTTCTTCAGGATTTATGAAAACCACCTTTGCAGAAACTGCTTCACTCGGCCCAGGCATTCCCATTCCACAGAAGACAAAGGGGACCACATTCAGCTAGAAAGATGCGGCACTCCCTCTGCTACACTATTAACTGAGTACCAAATTTCTGAGCACAGCTGGACTCTAACTCGACCTTGGCCTCCTCTCACAGAGGGGCAGCCATGTGCCTGAACAATTCTTGCATGCGTGCACAGTTCAGCAAGACCCTCTGCGTCCCAATTCACCACTTTTCACTTTATGAGCACTAAAAAAATCCACTCAAACAGAACTTTAATAAATTTGCAGAACACACAGCGTGGAATGCTCCAAACTAATTTCATTTTATGACCTGTAATGAGAAATTATCTAAAGATGCAGAAAGAAAATAAATGTATCTTAGCAAAACCACTTCTAGGAAAGACAGCAGTGTTCCTGCCCTCACTACTAATTCCTATGATGCTCTGCTGAATGCTAATTGCTTTATCTTCATTTCGATGCCTAAGTCTAAATTTCAGCTCTATGCAACTTATGAAGATCTCGAACAAGAGAAGGAAGATTCCTTGTCATCAGGAAAGGATACCATGGGCATCAAGTAGGCAGGTGTATTGGGGTGGGGCAGCAAGCGAGGCAGGTGGGGAACCAGAGCAGCTCTTGTTTGGAGTGTGTTTCCAGTTTTCCATCCATGTAGTGGCGTCTAACCCACCCAATATGAGGGCAGGCTGTGGCAGGAAACGATGGGCCACATGCAGAACACAGGGATCGCTAGTGCTTTAGCAGAGAGGGTGGCACAGACCACAGTGCTTTAGCTCAGAGGCGCACAGACCAAAGAGTATGGCCTGCAAGCTAAAAGTACGGTTTTGCATTTTAAATGACTGGAAAAATAAGAAAAGTAATATATTATGTCACAAGACTATTATATGAAATTCATTTCTCAGTGTCCGCACATAAACATTTATCAGCACACTGTCGTATTCGTGGCTGCCTCCACTTTGTAGAGTTAAGTGGCTGCAACAACAGACCACAACGCCCAGGAAGCCTAAACCTGTTCTTTCTCGGCCCCGTCAAAGAAAAAGTGTATCAACCTCCACTTCACGCAAATGAATCAGGAGCATTAAGTTGTGTACTGAAAACTGACCCTAATCTACCCTGCATCTGTGGAATATGCAATACATCCTGACCGTAGAATCATCAAACACATCGTTTTCAGGACTGACCCACAAAATCTCCGTGTCTGCTGAGGGTCCTGATGAACTGAGGCGATTCTTGCGGCTCTCCAGCGCAGCACAGGGGACAGGAAGGGGCTTCTGCGCACTGAATGTCATGATAAGAATGATGGATGCACGGAGAGAAGCAGCCAAGCGCACTGACCCAGTCGGGCCCTCTGCATGGCTGTGTCTGAGCCTCCTCTCACTGACGAATGGGGAGCCGGACCCTGCTAACACATTACCTCGAGCACTGCTGCCATTCTCCCAGCATCAATATTTAAAAATCGGAAACACAGCAAGGAAAGCATAATTCAGAGCAGAATGGCAGGAGCGTGGCCCACCAGCGCCCAAACAGTTCTAGTCCATTGCCAGCAGCGTCATTCCTGCCATCTCCAAAGGCAACACAAATTATAAAGCATTGGCCGCTGTCGCACCAGTCAGCTACTCCAACTGCTAGGACCTTTCAGATCCTGGCACTGGGAGGGTGAAGGTGGGCAGCCTTGCTCTTCTGGACCGCCCGTTGGACTATTCCATGTCACAGCTTGCTTGGGGGTAGAAATACAAAGATTTTTCTCCATTAGGAAATTCATGTTTGTAAATACCCTGGAAAGCCAAATAAGCAGCACGATGGTTTGGAATAAAAGTAGCCAGAGTGGTTCATTGCTAACATTGCAAGCACATATTCTAATTCATGGTTTTATCAAGCACACTGATTGCCAGGTCACCTCTTACAGTATTTTACTCACATTTCAAACTACACCCAATCCAGCCCTCTTTCCTGGAGTTCTTTAAACCTAAGCTCTCTATAAACACTTTCCAGTTTCATAACCTAAATAAACCTTTGATTCCAGGGTAGTAAAGAAGTGCCACACTACTGGAGGACTCTGTGGGCTTATTTTCCTGTTGAAAACTTGACCCTGCTTTAACGAGTCACTACACTGTGTAGTTTGAGTTCTAGCTCTGATGGTGACAGCTGTGTGGATATGATGCTTCATTTCCCTGGGCCCAGGCTCCACCTGAGAAGAAAGAATATAATGCCATGACTTTAGATTTGGATTTGACTCAGTAAACTTACTAAAAGAATCACTGAACTATATACTTAAAATAGGTTAATACTTTCAATATATAATTCGTTCCTTGATAAAATTGTTTAAATATTTTAATTAAAAATTTTTACCAAAAAAAAGAAAGAAAACAACTTTTGAACTAGATGTGGTGGCACACACCTATAATCTTGGCACTCAGGAGGCTGAGGCAGGAGGATCAGTGTGAAATTTGAGAACAACCTGGGCTACACAATGAGTTCAAAACCAGCCTAAACTGCATAGCGAGATTCTGTCTCAAAAGAATAACTGTAATTAGAGAGCCCCACGGGTAAGAAACCACCAGCGAACAAGGCAAGACAAGACTGCTGTAGACAGGGGGTGCAGGAAGACATGCTAGTGGAGGACAGGACAGGGGAGGTTGGGGTGTCCAGACCAAGCATGGGAGAAGAGATGGGGCAACAAGGGTGTGCTCAGGGGTCAGGTCCTGTTAAAAATCATCTTCCTGAATTCCCCCAGCACCCAATCCCTCCCCGGCTCATAAAGTTAATCACCTTTTTCTGCAGGCTGGATTTTGGGCATGTGTTTGCCAATGCAATTATCACACTGCATGGTAATTATTTGTTTAAAAGTCTGCTCCTTACTAAACTGTGAGTTTCTGGACCACGGGGCTGTGTGTTTTGGCAGCCCTGGTCTGTAATTCAGCCCAAGGGCTCAAGAACATTATATAAATGATGAATGAAGGTTACTCACTGCAAAAGGGGAAGAAAGATGGTTTTGAGGAGTGAATAAAATACGTACATGCAAAATATGTATACGCACTACACTGTGTATCATGATTGCAAGCATTAAGAGCAGTTCTTTTTATTACTAACAAAACACACCAAGAACTATGGTACACAGAGAGCTCTATATTAAAGCGACATTAGTCTATAAAATAAAGGTATTCGAAATAAAGCTGTTTTTAAGAAAAATAAGTAAACCTAATTTTAGATCATCCACTGCCTGATCTCCAACACTTAAGGATCTAGCCTTCAAAACAGCTCACAGAAGAAGCCGCGTTTTGTGATCAGAACCCTAGTTTACAGCCAGCAGCCCGCTCGCTGGTGCTCGGAGGTCTGCATCTACACTGCACAGCAGCTCTGGGATTTGCTGAGGAGCCATGCAAGACTCCGCTCCAAATGAGAAAGGCCAGGAAGTAACAGGAGCAGTGAAAAGCAGAAGCAAGAGACGGCACTTCCGGACACTCCTTCCACCCACAGGAAAACAGCACCCAGCATTTCAGGGAACTGCTGGACTATTTAGCTGCCCCCCCCATGGGACCTCTTCATTGGCTGGGTGGATATTTATTGAGCTCCTACTAGAGGCCTCCATTGCTCTAGATGCTGGATACATCCATCGATGAAACATTCAAACAGGAACAAGGCAGAGTGGCTCTGCCCATCCAGGATCAAGACGCATTCGAAAGCACCAACTAAGATCTGAATAAAGAGCCCACAAACTTATCTATATGAAACGCTGATGTATGACAAGGCTGGTGCTGCACACTGGTAGGGGAGAATGGGAAAACCAGTTATCTATATGCGGGGGAAACCGAATCCTTACCTTATTTAAATCATCACATTCAATTCCAAGAAGCTTAATGGGCTAAATATAAAAGGTGAAACTTGGCTCTTATTTGGAGACATAAGTGAACATGTATATCCTGTGGGTGTGGAGGATTCCTTACAAAACAAAAAGCATGAATTGAAGCAATGAATTGGTAACCTCAAACACAGTCATGCACTGCAACTCAGGAAAAAAAAAAAAAAAACACAACCCAAAACAGAAATGGGCAAAAAAAAAAAAAAAACATAAACAGAGGAGGAAATCTGAATGGCCAATCTATACATTAAGATATGTTCAATCACACTAGTAATCAGAAAATCACAAATGAAGGCCATAATGAGATAATATTTTATACCTGATGATTTGCAAAAATGTAAAGTCTGACAATACCAAGTAGTCAGTAGAAACATAGGCCAGCCACACACCTCTGATAAATCTCCTGAAGGAAAGTATGAGTATGCCTAGTAGCACCGACAGTACGCTAACCCTACCACCAGCTCCTCCACCCCTGCATCCCTTCCCCCTCACACACAAGTAGATGTATGATGTCATAGCAGCACTGTCCGAAATGACCTAACCACACAGCGAAAAGAGTAAGCGTAATTACACATTATAGTTAGAGCTAAATGTTTAGCTCCAAAAGTGCATGATTGGCTTCTGATACCAAATGGGTGACTCTTCCACATCCAGTGTTGAAGAAAAATCTGAACTGCAAAAGAATACATATATACTTGTAATCTCAACACATCATACATGTCTATGCTGTGATACACAGATTAAAGAATAAGTACATGCAAAATAGTAGTATATAACCCTTAAAGCTCTATGCAAGAGGAGTGAAAGTAAGTACATGGATGTGTTCCATCCAGGGTACTGGCTACCCTGAGTAGTGGACGGTACTCAGAAAGCTCCACCAGTACCAGCTTTTATTGTTTTGTACTAGAGTCTTCGATTAAGGTATAACTTACACAGACATATGCATAGATCTTAAGTCTACATGCCACTGAGTTTTGACCAGCATATACATCCATGTAAAAAACACCCACATCAAGAAGTAAAACATTTCTATCAACCCCGAAAGTTCTTTCATGGCTTTCTTGCTAGTCGATTCCTTTCAATAGCCACTGTTTTGATTTCTTTAATGCTACTTTAGTAGTTCCCATTTCTAGTGCCTGACATATATGGAGTCGCCGAATATATATTCTATCATGCCTGGATTTAGATTCATCTGTGTTCTTTCACACATTGTAATTTGCTCCTTTTTGTGGCTGAGTATGTTCCATTTTATGAATATACTTTGGTTTGTCTTAGTACTTTTTAATTTTTAAGTTGTGATGGATACATGAATGTCAACGTATTAATCTTTATGCCTTTTTATATACTAAATGTTCCTTTTTTTTGAGACAGGGTCTCTTTATGCAGCTCAAGTTGGCCTTGGACTCACTATGTAATCCAGGCTGGCCTCAAACTCACAGCAGTCCTCCTGCCTCAGCCTCCCAAGTGCTGGGATTACAGGGAATATTCCTTTTTCTAAGTCTAGGCCACAGAGTACTGGAGATTCTCCAGGATCCACACCTGTGGTAAAATAGCTGGGTGGCAATGATCTTGTTGTCCACCCTGCTAGGTACTAGAGATTTCAGTTTCTGACCACAGACCTACTGAAGCAGCAGCTCAAGAGATGCGGCCCAGGAATCTGGATTTCAACAAGCTCCCAGGAGCTTCTTACGAACAGCAAACTTTGTGAACCACCGTTCATAAACATACTCTCTACACCGTATTCTATAACTCCAGTGGTTTCTATTACTATCGCCTAAATGCCAGAAACTCGAACGTTTATAACTTTAAATAACACTTTCGTCTAAACGGCCGACCTGGATAAGCATCTGACACAGACCCCTCTACCTGAATGGCCTGAGGGCATCTCTAGCCTGAGGGTGCAAAGCACAAGCAGCCTTCACCGGGTTTCCCAAAGTGTGCCTCTCGGTCACCCACCCATTCTGGGTCGCCAAGCCAGAAACCCGGGGTCAGCTCTCCCCGCAGCTCCCCTCCACGTTCCGTCAGCCACTGAGCCCTGCTGACTCTACCCTCAAGACACCTCTGACTAGAATGCATCTCTCCTTCCTTTCCCTCACCACCTCCCCATCAGGCCACCGAGCGGACCGGGACGGTCTCCTACCAGTCTCCCCACCTTCCTACCTGCCAGCCGGTCCGGCCCCTCCAGCCCATTCTACATCCAGTAGCCAAAGAAACCTTCTGAACTAAACATCGGACTTTCAAAAACCTGCCGAGAGCCTCTCCACAGCTTTTCACTGTCCTCCAGACACATCTCAGCGCGACTGACCTGGCCTCTCCCCGCCTTTCCAGACCCGGCCCTGCGTCAGCCCTCAGTACCTGACCCATCCAGCCAGCCACACCGCACACCCCTGCTTCCGGAGTCTCTCTCTCCTTTTGCATATGCTGCTCATTCCACCTGGACTATCATCTTCCTCCTCTTTCTCTAGCGGTCCTTTCCATCTTTCAAGCCTGGGCTAAGCAATCATCTCATTCTAGAAGGCTTTTATGAAAGCAAGTGACTCCCACTACGATGTCCTAACACTGTTTTTCCTTTGCAACACTCAGCAGCCTTGGACCATCTCCAGGAGAGACTACAAACTCCAGGCCATCGGGCCCTGCTCACTCACGATGGATTCCTGGAGCATAAAGGCAATTTTAAATTTCTGATGTTTGAGGTGCTCTACTGTGCCACTGCATTACATTTTGTCTCCTTGCAAACAATGCCTATGAAATGGCTCAGTTTCTCCCTGTGACTTGGCGATACACACAGAATTCTCAACTTGGAAAGTTACAGATCATCTGTGGTGTCTGTGTTTTCTTCTCCAGCTGCCTTGGCAGTGCCTCTGTTGCCAGGGCAGTCCATCAAAAGAAGCAAGGGGTGGCCCAACTCCACTAGCCAGCTTGATTTTCAAGTCTTAAAAAAAAAAGAGAACCCCATGTATATTTCCAGTCCCACCTCAGTTACAACGCCTGAAATCTTGTTAGATTACAATGACTGAAGTGGAAAGGCTTTTGGCAGACGGATTGAAAGTTTATATGTTCAGGGTGCCGAGATTTCCAGTCTCAGTCACAGCTGGGTGTGCGAAGCTGCCAAGGATCAAGGCTGCGTGTGACTTCCCCAGCAGTTTATCTAGACCAAAAGCGCTCAATTTGTAATCCCCAGCCTTCCATCCCAATTTACCTTTTTAGCATAAATATTAAGAGCACAGACTCTGGTGCCAGAATGCCTGGCTTAAAACCCCAGCTACATCATTTATTAACTGTGCTAAGCGGGGTGAAGTAGCCACTCCACATTTAGCTTTCTCACTTAAAAACAAACACAAAATAGCACCTACCTCCTAGGTCTGTTGTGAGAATTCAATGATTAATTCCATAGGAAGCATGTAGGCCTCAGAGAACTAGGCTTTCCTTATTACTAGACATATCTAGAGGCACAGGAAGAGCTTTAGAGGAATAAGAGAATGAAACAGAACGGAGGGAACAGAAGCAAACAGTGGTAATCGAGCACTTTCCACAGATGACCACCCAGACCTGAGGGACACTCTGTCCCACGGGATCCGATCAGTCACTCCAGGGAACGGAAGCGCTGGGTCGGAGCCCAGGCAGCCTATCACCAGAGGTCGAGTCCTGACCCACTGACAAATCCCATCTCTTAGCTTCACACCACTGGGGAATAGAATTCCCAGGTTGCAAAGGGGAAGCAGCAGATGGAAGGGATACAGAGCAACAACGCAGAAGCCAAACACACCAGACTCATCTCTTCTCCAGGAAAAGAAGTAAAGCGACAAGTCTCCCTCCCTCCTCCCTTCCTGGCCGTGAAAGAGCCCTCTGTCTTTGGGGACACCTTACTTTGAATCCAGCAGGTCAGGCTGAAATCCAAATCCCCGTTACAGACTTCAACAGACTGACAGATCCTTCCCAACTCAGCTGGACCCAGAAGTGAAGCAGAGACGATGGTTTGGACACACAAGGCCAAACAGACTGGCAAAGTGTTCAAAGCCTGGCTTAAGCTTCCGGAACACTGTTTGCATCTGTAAAACGGAAGTAAGAACATCTGCCGCTCTACAGATAAACTCAGGGACTCCGATCCAGGCCCTGAGAGCCGGACAGGCAGGCACACTCACAGTGGTAGAAGTGTAGACTGGTTCCATCTCTGCAGAGGCAATTTGAGTTTCTCCCTCCCTCCCCGTCTCCCTTCACCCTCTCCTTCTCTTCGCCTCCTTCTTCCGCAATTCAGCAAGGATATGGCGCCAGGCGCTACCCTGGGCTCTTTACAAACGCTGACTCATTGAATTCTTGTCATTTGTAAAAATGGTGGTTAGGATTCCTTTCCCTGTGTCCCCGCCCTTGGAAAGCCCCCTCCCACACAGACTCTAGGCTTGGCCTTTGGACTTGCTGAGGTCCATGGGACAACAGCAAATGTGACACCAACAGAAGCCTGGACAGTGCTAGTCCTGTGCCTTCCCTTGCTGCTCCGTGAAACCCCAAGGCCACCCTGTGAAGACGCCCGAGCTAGTCTCCTGGAGCATGAGTGCACATCTGCTCTCCCAAATGGGTCCCAGAAGACCAACTTATCTGCCACTCACCAGACATGTGAGAAGGCCACCCTAGAATGTCTTGCCACCAGCTGGCCCTGAACCAACTACAGAAGCAGGAAAGGCTCCAGCAGAGATCACTGGGCTGGCTCAAACCAGAAGAGCCATCAAGTCAACCCACAGACTTGTGAGCTAAGGAAAATTATAATTATTTCAGTCACTTCGTTTGGGGGTGATTTGTTACACACACAAACTGACTGGTGCACTCTTGCCAGGCAACTACTATGTTCCTATTTTGCAACTGAGGCAACTGAAGCAAAGAAGGGTGAAGTGATTTGCACAATGGGTAAACAGCAGAGCCAAGATTCAACCCCAGACAATCAGAGTGCTTTTTAAAAAAAATAAATAAATAAATAAATAAAACAAAAGATAGAAATGATACAGAATTTCAAAATAAAAATAGGAAATTAACACTAGTTAATATATTGCATACTGTTATCTTAGAAGTAGTTGTTCAGGTTATAAGATTTAGGCATAAAAAATGATCAAACAATGAGAGCACAAACTGTTCTTTTTGATGAATTTACAGAGATTAGTAGTATAGTTATCTCTCTTTTATATATATATATACATACACGCATATGTATGAATCAGAGCTCTTAATCTCCACACCACAATGCTTACCCACCAAAAAGAAGTGTTCAAAAGTATTCATAACACTTGGCCCAGGAATTCCACAGTAATTAATCATGCAAATATGCTCACCCACATGCACAATGAGGTATGTATGAGATTGTTCACTGCAGCATTATTAATAGCAAAATACCAGAAACAACCAATTCTAATATTACCCAGCCATACAAACATATCTATATGCAGCTATTCTTAAAAACAGGCAGATCTATAAGTACTGATCCTTTTGTCCAAGGAGAAAAAGTCAGGTGCATAAGAGAGTATATACCAGCATTTGTGTATAAAAAACAGAGGGGAAAGTCTAAGTGCATAACTCCTTGTTACATATAGATTATTTCTAGAAGGACACAAGAAATGTGTTTAACAACAGTGAATTCAGAAGGAAACCAGCTGGCTGGGCGACAGAATAGGAGAGACAATTTTCACTGTGATCCTTTCCATATCTTTTGAATTTTATATTGCATAAATGTATCACTTATTAATTTTTAAATTAAAAGATTATAAAAATGAAGGGAGAAAGTAGATGTCTGGCACAAGAAAGCATTCAATAAACAATAGTAACCATTATAGCTCTTTTTCCATATCTGATTTCTAACTTGTATTAGCTGCCTTTCCCATTGCTAGGATACAATACCCAACTTATAGGCAGAGAGGTTTAACCTGGTTCATGGTTTAAAGGATTCAGTCCATGGCTAACCAGCTCCAAGGCACAAATGTCCTGGTGGAAGGGCATGATGGATTAAAACTGCTCAGTTCACCATATCTGGGAAGCAGAGCAGGGCAACTGTGCCAGAGAAGAAAGGGCTGGCACAGTACCCAACATGGTACCTCCATGGCCCACTCAGACCCACCCAGAAGTGTGCCTTCCTAGTCCCTATGTGGATCTCAAGCCAATCAAATCAACTCCACAAAGCTGAACCACCACATAACTCTTACTAATACAAACACATTTCTACAGTAAACAATGCTCTCAACTCCTGGCCTTGCAGAGCAAAGAGCTCCTTTTGGATTTAAAACTAAAGAGCAAATCAGGAGCTACAGGACGAGGTAAGAGAAGCCTCCACCCCGAGGGTTTTCTAGCGCTCATGCAGTGAGCATCAGAGTGCTGGCAGCAGGGAATGCACTCCATCAGCCTCGTAGTCCGCGCAGGTTGCTACAACAAAATTCCTTAGACCGGGTGACTTATAAACACCAGAGATTCCTTTCGCACAGCTCCAGAAGCTGGGAAGTCCAAGGTCAAGGCACAGGCAGATGCAATGCGAGGTGGAGACCTGCCTTTGGGTTCATGGGCACCTTTGCCCTGTGTCCCCACATCGTGAAAGGGACAAGACAGGTCTCGGAGGCTTCTTTTTTGCAAGCACTGGTCCTATGTGTGAGGGCTCTTCCTTCTCGACCGAATCGCCTCCCGAAGTCTCAGCTCTTACTGCTATTGACTTGGGGGTTGGAATTTCAACATCTGAGTTTGTGGGGATGCAATCATCCAGATGATAGCATCTCTGTACTGCTGAACTATCTGTGTCTCCAGAACCAGTGATGGTCTTAGCAACAAAAAGTTTGTAGGTAGCAGAGCCAGTACCCTGGAGCCAGGTTAACCCAGGTACAAATCCTGGCTCTGACCCTGAGCCGAGAGTGGCCTATAGCGACATGCTCAACCTTTCTGAGCTTGCTGTCCCATCGGGAAAAGGGGACACCAGACTACTCCACAGGATGCTGCTGTTGCGTGTACCACACATAATGTTTACCAAAAGTTAGCTAGTGGGGCATTCCACCTGCGGTCAGCCACTTTGTCCCCTGTCATCACTGTCTCCTCCTTGTCCTTCTCCTCCACCCATGCATGGCTACCCACACATACATACCAACAACTGCCAACTTTAGGTTCACGTGACCGGATTGTCACCTCTATCTTCCTCTTACGTCAGCAAGTTGACTCCCCCTCTCTACATCCTGCCGGCGTCTTCATTCTGCTTCTCCAAAGAGCCTTTGCCAGGTGCCCCCAGAACACTGCTCCCCAAACCTGAGCGCCACTGACCTCTTTCCCCCATACAGCTGTCCAATGCCGGCTCCTCTGAAATGCCTTCCCTGGCCACCCTCGTCCTCCTTCCACTATCCCGTCCCATCTTCCCGGCACTCATCACTACCAGGATACTCGTGATAATAGGCATCTGTATATCGTGAGCTGCTAGTCTAACGCCTCAGCGAGAATGTGGTTTCCAAGAGAAGAAGGCTCTCACTGCCACGTGCCCAACTGTGCCTAATACACACGTCCACAAGGCTGGGGGGGGGTGGGGTTAAAATGCAGATTGCTGGGCTCCAGCCACAGAGACTCCAATTCCAAAGGTATGAAGCATGGCCCAGGAATCTGCCTTTCTAGAAGCATCTATCTCATCCCAAAGCAGGTACTGCAGAAATCCCTACTCTAAGATACTCTGGTCAGTGCCCCTCATCTCCAAGTGATTCTCCCTCTAAATCACCCACTTTGCCCATAGAGCCCATCCCAGCAGCTTCCCAACACCCTGGACACTGACCGATCCCCGAATTTGAAGTTCCAACAGCCCAACCAAGGCCAGTTTCCAAGTCCAGTGCCCCACCCACGCGAGACACAGTAAACTTGCTGAGCAGCCGGGCTGGAATTCCTTCGTCCAAGAAATACAGGAGCAGGTCTGGACTGCTCCAAGGTGAGCCAGGTAAATTTGCATGCTAGCTCACGTCGGATTTCCCAGGGCCCTGGGACCAATTCACACCGGCAGCTCTGCGCAGCTTCCCAACACAGAGACAGACAGACAGACAGACAGACACAGACAGACACAGATAGACAGAGACAGAGACAGAGAGACAGAGACAGATCACTCATGGCCAGGGCTCTCAGGTGACCGAAGCAGCAGGCAGTCACACCTCACCTTCCACAAGCCAAATCCAAACTGCACCGCACAAGAACGCATGGGCTCGGGCGGGAAGTCTCACTGTGCCCTCCGTTTCTCAGTCTTCAGAACACACTCGCCGCTCGCTCAGCAGCCGGCGGGTCACCAGGGTTGGCCCCTTCGCAGTGCCCCGCCTCCACACTATGATCGCGGAGAGCCTGTCCCTGACGGAAGCAGCCTCCAGCGCAAGGCAAACCGCGTCTCCCTCTGGGCTGGCACCGCAGAGGCCGCCCGCACCCCGCGGGTGTCCGCCCCGACAGGTAAGGGGAGCCGCACGGGGTCTGCGTGCAGCACCGACCTCCCCGATTTCCTCGGCTGCGGCGGGAGGCGACCGCCGCGAGCGCCCCTCCCCGGCCACGCGCCCTGTGCCCGGGTCCGGGGCTCGCGCGGCGGAGAGGACCACGCCCCCGACACGCCTTACTGTGACCCGGACCTGGCTCCGGCCCCCACCCGTGGCTCCTCGCGCAAAGTTGAGGCTCCGGGAAGGAGAGGGGTGCCGAGCGCCAGCGCCGGCGGCGACGCGAGCCGAGGACTTGGGGAGCCGAGTGGCCCCGTGGTCCGGGGCGCCCGCGCCCCTCTCCATTCGGCCGCCAGGTCCCCGCGGGTCCCCGCGCCCACCCCGGCCCGCACTCACCCGCCGCATGGCGCCTTCGCGGGCTCCGCGCGTCCCCGCCCCACGCGCGCCGCGGCCTCCGGGACCCGGGAGGGGCGGGGGAGGGGCTGCCCCACCTCCCGGCCGCGCGCGGGGAACAGCGACCCTGCCCACGCCCGGCCGTGCAAAGTTGGAGCCAGAGCTGCCGCCGACCCGGGACGGCGGGTGGAGAAGGGGGCCGGCTGGCCGCCTGGGGCACGGTCCCCGCCGGAGGGGACACGGGAAAGTGGCCCGTGCAGCTCTTTCCAGCCTTGCGAGGTCCAAAAGCCTGGGGGCGGGGTAAGTGTGGGAAACCCCGGAGCCGGGCGTGGTGGCGCACGCCCGTAATCCCAACCTGGAGGCTGAGGCAGGAGGATCACAGCGAGTTCGAGGCCAGCCTGGGCTGACAGCGAGACCATGTCGAGAGAGAGAGTGGGGGAGGGGAGGGGAAGAGTGGGGGGGAGCAAAAG
>RJWT010029152.1:0-15004 GCA_004365215.1 Cuniculus paca | reverse complement strand
GAGCCTTGGGGGAATTAAAAGCTGTAATAAGCTGACAAATTGCCCCACAGTCAATTTTTCCTCTCTTTATGCTAGTCACTGCATAGCACAGTTAGTGACAGCCTAGGCTGTGGGCCACCACTGGAATCCCGGCTTTGCCACATCAGCTGGCTTTCTTGAAGGGGTGCTAATCTCTGTGTATCACCATGTGCCTGTTTGTAAAACGGACATAATAGAACCTCCTTGTGGGATTGCCATGAAAGTTAAGCTGATTTACATGTGTAGAGTGCATAGGACTGGTTTTTGATAAATATTTTGTTCTCTCTCTGTCTCTGTCATCTCTCTCCATATACACATGTTTATTTTATATTTTTTAGGTATGTACATATAAACACACACACAAAATCATACCTTAGTATTCCTTGGAAATTGGTTCCAGGTCCTGGTACAAATACTAACATTTATAGATGTTCAAGTCCCTCTATAAAATGGTATCATCTCTGCATATAACCTACATGTATTCTTCAGTGCACTTCAAATCATCTCTAGTTTACTTAAAATACCTAATATAATGTAAATGCTATGTAAATAGTTATGCTATATCTTAAGGGAATACTGACAAAAAAAAATCCACGCATGTTCAGTAGAAATACAGTTTTTAAAGAATATTCTCTCACTACAGTTGACTGAATCCATGGACATAGAGTCCACAGATATAGAGGCTACTGGATACCTATGCATACACACATGCAGCATATATGTTACATGTGATGTATGTATTAGATAGCTGTTATCTAAAGAGCTGTTGGTTTTATTTCATTGACCTCATTTATCTGCTTGATGAACTGTTCATTTGGTGGCACACTCAGTTGTAACTAAGTGTTGGATTTAGATGGATCTGGATCTTGAGTTCCCTGTTTTGTCCTGTTCTGTTAGCCAGTATCCTTGGGTTGATACTGGCTTCACTGCTTTTGAATTCTTTGGCCCTGGACAGATTACTTGATTTTTCTGAGTTGGTTTTCTTCAATTGCAAATGGCACTAAAACAATTAACTTTTAGAGTCATAATATCTGATACATAGTATCATACAACAAATACTAATCCTTACCCTTCACCGCCCCAGCTACTTCCTGAGGTTGGGCTGTATCAGAGCTCGATCCCTATTTATCCAACATCTGAGAGCCAATTTTGTTTTGGCTGTGGCTGTAGGCCCTATGCAAAGAATGAAAATAACCTGTTCCTGCCCTCAGGGACCCTGAGGTTTAATTCTCTATAATTTGTAAAATGCTATACTTGGAAAGCACTGTGTAATAATTCTTAGAAAGCAGATTTGCTGCTCAAGTGACTTGGAGTCAAGCCTCTCCAACTTCACTGCGTATACCACGTGGGATCTTGATAAATGAAAATTTGGTGCAGATCAAATTTCTGACATGCCTCCAGGGATGGTGCTGATCTAGCTAGCACTGCTGGCCTAGCACTGCTGGTCTAGGTGAATCTTGATAGCAAACAGTCTGCTGCGGCACACGTGCCATAGGTGTGCCACTACTGGCCTAGGGACTGGTGAGGAGAACAAAAAACACACAAGAACCCAGCCCCTTATCACTTATCCCCTGACTTCCAAGCCTTTGCTTCGAAGGCTAGATTCCTTCGGGCACTCAAGGCATGGATGCTTGTTGACAAACCTTTCTATCTGTGCATAATTAAGAGCTCTGTTTCTTTAAAAAAAAAAAAAACAGCTCTGTGGACTTCTTAGTAGGCCTGTGCTAATTATCTTGGATGGCGTAGGTGTCTCAGAGAGAAACCAATCAGAACTTTCCTAGAGAATATAAGGGAGAAGCCCCAGAGGTCCATGTTTGTAGGTTCTGCTTCAAGGCCACAGAGTCCTTTGAGCGTTGGAAGGGACAATTATAAAGTCCTCTGGTCCAGCCACTATGTTGCTGGCCTAAGGGACACCGGATTCCCCTCAAAGAATTAGACCTCGGTTACAAACTCAACTTTGAGTTCTCCTTTGAATCTGAAATCAGATCAGTTCTCTAAGGAATGACGTAGTTACTTTCCAAGTGATTTTTAAAGTATTTATGTCTAGAAAGCAGTTTTTGGAAAGAAAACCATTGAGAAACTGAGAAAGATTGTGAGAAGAATGAAATGACAAGAAGACATCCAATTTCTTATTTTACAAAAGGATTTCTAATACTCCGGTCTCATGACAATGATGACAATAATAGTAGCTTCTATCGTTTGAGCATTTACTCTGTGTCAGGCTTTGCCATGAGTTTTACAGGTATTATACACTTTAATATAAGGGAAGGTGCTTTTATTTTCAAGATGAGGAAAGTCAAAGACTAAACCAGATGAAATGGTTTGCCTAAGGTCACACAAGGGAATTAGCAGAAGTAAAAATTGAATTCAAGTAGTTTATCTCCAGAATATTTGCTCCAAAACCCTGTATTCCTGCCTCTTGCTAGTCTCACGTCCTTTGTCTGCCAAGATTTCATCTAGCGTATCCTTCTACCATTCCAGGAGCAGGTAGTTTGTTAACCCTCAGTGAAGCTCATTCCACTGTGAATATGTTTTCTTTTGGCAGAAAATTCTTTGCTCTTGGCACTAGTGCTGACTTTAAGAATAAACTGAAATGACCTAACAATTCTACTCCTAGAGTTCTAAGAAAATTTAAGACTTAAATTTGCACAAAAAATTACACATATGTTCATAGCAGCATTATTTATTATAGCAAAAAAGTGGAAATAACCAAGTATCTATCAGTTGATGAATAGATTTAAAAATATGTCCATAGAATGAAATATTACTTAGCCTTAAGAAGGAATAAAGTATATATATGTATATATATATATATGTATATGCTACAGCATGGATGATTGTTAGAAATATGACACTGAATGAAAGAAGACAGTCAGTCACAACTACCTACTGTGTGATTCCACTGACATAAAATGTCTAGATCTGCAAATCCACAGTCACAGAAAGTTGATCAGTGGTTTCCAGATGCTTCAATGAGGCAGAAGTGGAGAGTGACTGCTACTGGGTAGGAGGTTTCTGTTTGGACCGATGAAAATGCCCTGGAATTAGATAGCTGTGAATATACCTTTGTGAATACAAATAAAAGCCACTGATGTTACGATTTAAAATGGTGAGTTTTGCTGAATGTGGTGGCACACTCCTGTAATCCCAGCACTCAGGAGGATAAGGCAGAAGGATTGCTGTGAGTTCAAGGCCAGCCTGAACTGCATAGTGAAACTCTGTCTCAAAAAGACAAAAAACAAAACAAAATGGTAAGTTTTATAGTATATGAATTATACTTTTATAGTATATGAATTACAGTATATGTCAATATGAAATAATTTAGATAAAATAACCCATCATTCCAGATTTTAAACAAAGGGTTAAATCCAATGAATGTGCAGATATTTACAGTTGGTTGGCTTTGTCATCACTGCAGATTCTCTGGTTCTTTCCATCATCCTTCTTATGATGTTTACTTCAGTCTCAATCCAGACTGATTTTGTTGTTTCCCACATATCCCACTTTGACTGTGCTATTCTTACACTATCCACTCCCCAACCAAAACGTTGTTCCAAATGCTACCTCACTAAGTTCGTACAGAAAAAAGCTTACTTCTCCTTCCCTGAAGTCATTATATGATCAGCCTATGTCGATAATATTCATTGATGGGGCAGTTTTGCTTTGAATGATTATAATCGGTGATTCATTAGTTTTTCTGAGAACCATAACAGACATAGATTTTGTTATTCTTGTGTAACAGTTAATTAGAATGTTGAATTGAAAATGAAAATAAATTTTTCAAAAGAACACTGTTACACTACCTAGTACATTTCATAAATAGCCACAGTTCTCAACTTTTCTGTGAAGCATGCCTTTGATGATGTGACTTGGATGTGCATTCCATCAAGTGGAGTTTGTGTACCTGTCTCTTGAATCTAGGCTGACTTTGTGACTTGTTTGGACAATAACGTGTGACACACATGGTAGTGTATAAGTTTGGGGCATAAGCCTCAAAAAGTCTTCATATTTTTGCTTATTGTGCTGCTTAGTTGTCCTGGGAGCAAGTTCAAACTTGTCTGCTGTAGGATGAGCTGCAGGTCACCCAGGTGCCCCGTTGTGCCTGCAAGTAGCCAGCCAACACTCAGAAGCAGATCTTCCAAGCTGACTAGTACTAGATTACCAGTGCATGAGAGACCTTAGCTAAGATCAAATGAACCATCCAGCTGAACCTAGGCCAGATTTTCAACCCTTAGAAAAGTGAGCCAAACAAATGAGTGTTGTTTTAAAGCCACTAGGAATGTTAGTTAGGCAACAAAACCTAAGTGAGATGTCCCATTTCTCTCTAGGATACAGAAAGATGTGAAAGACCTCTATCCGTGACACCACAGTTACAAGTCACTAGATAAACAGTAACAACAACAAAATTATACTTTTTTAAAACCCTCAAAAAATCTATGGACATAAAGAAATCCAGAAGAGTTTAATATCAGAGGGGGGATCTGTTCCTAGACATAGTATTTACCATGCATTAAAAGTTAGAAAACTCACAAAAAATAGAAAAAATGTGAGGTAGTTGAATCAGACCCAAAGGTGACCCACAGATAATAATTTTCATATAGCTTTAAAATAACAACTTTAAACATGTTTTAAAAAAATTATAGGAAATGAATAATTTAATGAGTAAACAGGAAATTAAAAAAAATAGAAATCCTAGAATTGAAAAATGCAATATCTGTAACAAATACTTCCCTGGGTAAGTTTACCCCAAATTAGATATAATAGAATAAATTAGTATTAAACCTGAAGACAGGTCCTTGGAAATCAAGAAAACTGAAGCAAAGACAATTACAAAAATATGGAAGCAACAGGGAAGGGAAGAAGAGGAAGAAAATGTAATATAAGTACATTGATATGTGAGGAAACATTGAATAATGAAACCTTTGTTTTACTGTTAGGAAGAAAGGAGAGAATGACAAATGAATATGTGAAAAAAATATAGGCTAAAGTTTTCAAATATGGATCAAACAAAGCAGTTCATTGCTACAGGAAAAGCTCAGAAAGCCCTAAGTAGAATTAAGAAAGAGAGAGAGAGACTATATTTGACATTATAGTCAAGCTGCCAAAAATAAAAACTGAAGAAAAAAATATTAAAGTCAGTCTGAGAAAAAGTAAATACATGTTATGTACAGGGGAACAATATAAGAGTGAGAGTTAATTTCTCAGCAGAAACAATGGTGATCAGAGACAAAGGAATGATATCTTTAAAGGGCTGAAATGAAAATAAAACCTCCCAACATAGAATTCTATATCCACTATATATATTTTTGTTTTCAAACTATGAGCATTTTTAAAATGATGAATGTTGAATTTGTTTCCAGCAGATTTGTACTGCAGGAAATGCTGAAAGGAGTTAGATGGGAATTCAGGTCTACAATGAAGACTAAATGCCTGAGAAAGGGTAAGTACATATGCAAACCTAAAATGTTTTAGGAATTGTTTTTTATGCACACTAAATAGTTGAACTTTAAAGGGTTATTGATGTTTAAAGCAAAGGAACATGTGTTTTGGTACCTTCAGTTATAAATGGGGGAAAAGCAATGCGGAAATACCGCAAAGGGTTAGGGGAGGGTGCTGTTGTGAGAGTGCTCCTCTGCCAGGGCAGTGCATAGTAGTATCTTCAGCTGGATTGTGATAAGGTAAACTTATGCACTCCAAATCTTAGAGTTGTGCGAGTCAACACAGTGGCTAGTGGCCACGTTGAAACATGTGGCTAACATAGCTGATGGGCTGAATTTACAATTTTAATTAATTAAAATTGAAGCAGTATAAATACTTTCTATAAAATACAGTTTTATTGTTCTGGTAGGACAACCTTTTACATCAGATTTTCAAGACTTAGTGTAGGAAAGAAAGTGTTCAAAAGGAAAGAACTGGGATAGGTGACAGGAGAAAAAGGAAGAAGGGAAAATATTTTATGTATATAGGTATACATATATGTGTGTATGTGTATAGATAAAAGATAACTGTATTACTCATTGCTGTAAGTTCATCAAAAAGAACAGTTTGTGCTTTCATTGTTTGATTGGTCATTTGTTTCATGCCTGAATCTTGTAACCTGAAAGGAGTTCAACCACTTCCAAGATAACAACCACTTCCAAGATAACAGTATGCAATATAGTAACTAGTGTTAATTTCCTACTATTCTTTTTGAAATTCTGTATCGTTTCTATCCTTTTTTCTGTTTTGCTTTTTAAAATTAAAAAATTAAAAAAAAAAGACAGTGTAAATGTACCTTTAGAATGAAAGCAATATTAATATTTTTATATGTGTTTCATATTGAAATGATAATATTTTGGGTATATTAGGCTAAATAAAATATTACTGAGTCCATGTCACTTTCTTTTAATTTTGTTAATAACTGGGGGATTTAGATATTCTGTGAATATACGTATGTGTCTCACTTTACATATTTATTAGAGCTGTTCTAGGGAAATTTTTTAAAAAATCTAGTACAAAGTAATAAAACTCAAAAGTCAAATAAAGGGGGCAAAGCAGAGCACTAAAAATATCCCCTTACCCAAAATAATCAGGAAAGATGGAACAAAGTAACAGATGGAATAAATGGAGTGAATAAATGAAATGCAGATACCAAAATAGTACAGTAAGCCTAACCTTACCAATAATTGTATTAAATATAATGGAACAAAATACTTCATTTTGTCAGATGAGCTAAAAATCGAGACCAAAATATATGCCATTCATGAGAGTGACAGGAAGGCAAAAGGACAGAAGATAAACCAGGTTAAGAGTAAATTTAGGAAAGGCGATAGACAAGATAAACCTTAAAAAAGAGAAATAAAGAAATGTTTTTCAGTTTAGTTAATCAGTTTGTCAGGAAAATATAGCCTATATATATATAGGCTTCAAACTGCATACAGCAAAAAATGACAGCAAGGTGATAAATAGAAAAATCAGGAATCATACTGGGTTATTCAATGACTATTCTTTCAGTAATTAATAGAAAAATACAACAAAGTTTATAAATGTATTAATAATGTAGAATGAAGAAGGATTTAATTTGCAAGTTGGGATAGTCTCAAATTTATTCTGTTAATGTAGCTTGAGTTGATTCAGCTTTTGTGATAGCAGCATACTGATTTTAAGCTTATATGATCAGCCAATACTTCTAATTTCTCTTGTTTTATCCTCTATTAAAATATATTTGTACCAGTTTTACTGGGGAAAACAATTTGAAGAGTACTAATTATGTGGTCATTGCTATTAGCAGTTTGGACTCTATTTTTGTTGATATAGATTAATGTCTATATAGTTCAATACAGACATTTAGAAATAATTTATAAAAGTAATTCCCCAATATCATTTCAAAATTACATACAATATCTTAGACATCTTTTTGTCTATATATAATGATAGATCTGTCTTTCAAACTGTTTCATAGTGTTCTTAGTATGAATGTTTTATAATTTATTTAGCAATTTGTGTGTAATTGGATCATTAAATTATTTCTAGATTTTCATCATAATGAACAAGGTTGCAATGAAAACATTTTCCCACTTTCTTATAGGCATATGGATTTTTTTGTCCCCCCTAGGGGTGACCTTTACAAAGTGGAAGGATATACACATTTTAAATTTTCTTACATATATCTCACTGTTTTCAAAAAGCTACTTTAACCATTTGCCCTCCTATAAATATAATTCAAGAGTAACAGTATTTTCTTAATCAGACAGTGAAGAACCCATCTGAGTGCCCTTTTCTGTTAATTAGTTGTTTGTATCTCTTTGCTCACTTTTCTGTGGGGATGTTTGCATCTTTCTTATTTGAGGGAGATTTGAAAATACACATGTTTAGAGAATAAGCCTTTGTTATATGTGTGACAAGTATCTTTTCCATGCCTGTTTCTTGTCCTTAACTTGTTCATTAGAAATTTCTGGCTAGAAGTGTGCTGACACGTTTCACTGGCTATCTTCAGCTGTCTTCCCACAGCGGCTCACAGATGTTTCCGTGTCCACACGTGGGTTTCTCTGGGCACTCCTTGCTTCTTTGGACCTTGTGTCTAAGGCAAATATTGGCAGAGATGAGTGAGTATTTCTGCAGAATAATATTTTAATCAGAGCAATTGACTTGACGCCATCCTGCTGGCATCTCTGGTTGCTGCCTGGTGGGTAATATTTACCGCTGATGGCTGTAGAGCCCCTTCCCTGTCCTGTGAATGTGGGTGGACAGTGTCCCCAATGCTGTGTGGCATCTTCAAGCCCCAGCAAGAGGCTCTATGACCTCCTCATGAACTAGACACTGGGTTTATAAGTGTGTTCTACCTTAAATGGGTGCTTTCAGAACGATTGACAAGTAGAACCTTGGGATAGCAATTTTGGCTTTTGACAGTCTTCAATGGTGAGATTTTAAAATTAAGTAGCCTTTCTGGAAAGATCTTTACACTGGCCCCTGCCGAGCACTGGAAATTCACATAAAACGACTGCAGTATTTGTTCAAATAGAAAAATAGGAACCATCATGAAATCTCAATATACCACAGTTTAGCTTCTCCTAACAATTTAAACCCAAGAAATGCACAAACACAGATAAAAGCAGAAGTAACCTAGGCATTAATGGAGAAGTCTCACCTCATTTCCACTTTATCACTGAAGCCTCTCTCCGGATGTGGTCATGGGTGTTCCTGAGACAGTGCTCACGTCGTGCTTACTGCTGTGTAGCTTCATCCCCCTCCTTGTTCTACAGGCCCTCCCAAGAGTGACATAACTTTCCAAGCATTAGGCCTGTCCCTTACCATCAGGGCATGTGTTTAATCTGGGGGCCAGGTAAATCCTCGGTGTCACTAGCTATAGTACGCTTGATTAGGGGAAGCAGTGTTAGTTTCAGCTGAGGAGAGAAGTGGTACAGTGAGGGCCTCCTGGAACAACTGATGTCCAAAACGATCCCTGTCACATGTAAAGGAAGTAGAATGGTAGGCTGCTAATAGATCCTACAAAAGATATCCAGGTCCTAAATCCCCAGGGCCTAGGAATATTATTTTGTATGGCAAGAGTGGCTTGCAGATGTGACTAAGCTAAGCATCTGGAGACAGGGAGGTTATCTTTATTATCAGGACTGACCCTGAATGAAATCACCTGTGTCCTTGTAAGGAGACGGACAGATTTGAGAAGGGAGAAGACAAAGGCCTGTGCTGCTTTGAAGATGGAAGAAGGGACCGAGGCCAAAGCGTGCGGAGAGCACTGCTCTAGAATCTGGAAAAGACAAGAAGTGAATTCTCCCCAAGGGCTCCCCAGGGAGTGGGGCCCTTAAGCCCAGGGAAATCATTTTGGACTCCTGACCCCCAGAATTGTAAGAAGACACATTTGTATTGTTTTAAGTTCCCAGTTATGCAGCAATTTATTAGAGCAGCAAAAGGAAGCTAAGAGTAGGAGCACACTTTAGGAACAGAAGACAATCTTGTACGCTTGGCGAGAGAGCTGATCTGAGCTCTAGGACATGGGGGAGCAAAAAGGAGGGACAGAGCAGAAAAGAGACTGGAGGTGTGAGCAGGGACCAGACCCGCAGGAGCCTGGCAGGCATACTTAGGAAGCTGACTTTGCACTGAAAGCAGCAGGGAACCAGAGAAGGGTTTTGAGTATGGGCAAATAGAGTTCAGTAGTAAGGAGATCACTACTAGACCTACCTTGCTTTTAGAAAAGAAGAAATAGAATTATGGAAATTTTAGTCATCCTGCTTTTTAATTCCCCTTACAGTAAATGTTCAGGTCTATCCAAAGCTGAGTTCCTGTCTGTTCTGTAAAGAACTGAGCTTTCCTAAGATAAGACTAGATGCCAAGGCTGCAGGCAGACCATTTGCCTCAGGCTGTTTGAGTGGCAGCTAGAGGAGGGTGCTTACCTGATCTGGCTGTGGCCCACAGTGGGCTAGAAAGAGGACACGGAGTTGAAATCACCTGAGCTCATCTATCCAGACCAGTGGTGTCTGCAAGCCAGCTGCTGATGGAGGACAAGGGGACAAAGAGACAAGTCCTTGTTCCTGGGGCCTGGAGGGTGGCAATCTATCACTGGTGCTGAGCCTCCTTTTCAGGGCTGGGTCATTAATAGAAAAAGCATTCAGGTATCACTTTTCTGTAAGGATTGCAGTTTTTCCCCCCCAGCAAACTTCTAAATCTCTAAAATGATTAAAGCAGACAGTTGCCCAATCACTCAGTAGGGAAGAAAATAAAGATAGCCTTCAGGGTTAGGTAAAAGAACAAAAAGACACCTGAGCAGGAGGGCTGTCAAGGTGATAGGAGATTTTCTCATCTCCCTTTAACAGTGGCTGTCGGCTGGCGGAGATCCAGGAAGCTTTCTATTATGTGGGCTTTTTCTTAAGGAGGTAGGAGTCTAGATGAGCAAGTGAAAACAAGTGAGCTATTACTAGGATGAAGGAGTCAATGAACTTCCTATGTCTTGAGACTTCTCCATCCTGCTTTGCCTCCAGCCGCCTTTCCTTTGGAAGGAGTCCTCAAGAACAGTGCTGACTAGACATAGGCATGCCAAGTTCACTCCAGAGAGCAGTAGATACGATTGCTGTTTAGTACCATTGTGGTGGACGTAGATCATCTGCCCATACAGAAGCACTCCCCACCTCTGGTAACAGCATGCTGATTTTTCTGGGGTAGCCACATCCTCCCCCACTCTCAGCATATGTGGTTAGGGTGATTGGGGCTACCACCTCTAGATCTCACTGTAGTCCTAAGACTAAAGCCAGGGCCACCACTCAGACTTAGAGATTTATTCATGATTGATAGGTGACTTGAGGTGACCCAGATAAGATCACCTTGAACTTTGGCTGAAGTTATTGCAAAATAAGCTCACATATCTGCTGGTGTTACTGAAAGGACAGGATGTAAATTTGGAATAGTGGAGTTGGGGTGGGGAGCATCTTCCTCAACAGGGAAAGAACTCAGTGGAGAACAGAACCAAGATCCAAGAAGCAAACATCCAGATTCTAGATAAATTCATCTGAGCAAATGGATCTAGTTGTTCCTAAAACTCAATATTCTTAATGATCCCTGTTTTCTTTAAGCCAATTTGAGTTGAGTTTCTATCTTCTGTAGTTGAAGGAGACTAATTCCACATTTACCATCCCACCACTGTAATTAATAGCTTTCAGTTAAGGAGTAGTTGCAAGGTCACTGTCTGTACTAAGCACTTTTGTTTAAAAAACAAAACAAACAAACAAACAAAAAAAACAAAGGAAGAAGAAGAAAAAGAAGAAGAAAAAGAAGAGGAAGATTAGGTCAGACTTCAGTATTATCCAACTTGGGGGCCCTTACCCAGAGCCCAAGAACCCCCAGATAGTCCCTGCATATTTCAGACGACCTTTTAGATTCTGGCTTTTGTTCCAAATCCTGAGCTCCAAGTTATTTCTTGGCTCAAGGGGTTGGTTACACATCATATCCTCAAATGACCTGTGGCCTTAGGTCCTCTTCTTTGTACCACCTTGGCTCTTTCCTTGAGACACAGGAAGATGCTCCTTGGGTCGCTCTTCAGTTGACACTGTCTCCTAAGATGACACATGGATAATGTGGGACCAAGTGCGTGCATCGCACAAAGTTTTACAAATGTGAATGAAAGGTCTGCCAGTCAGTTTCTCCTTCATGGTGGCTCCCACCTCAATTCTTCTGAACTTCAGTTCCCACCAGTGAAAAAGGAAAAACTTCAAATGTGCACCTTGCATATTTTATGGGGTGGTCATGGGAAGGAGCTCTGGGCAGGTCCGAAACTTCTCTTGAGGGTTCTCTGGTTTCCTGGGCTCTCATCTCCCCACCCCCTTCCTTGTGACACTTGCTGCTTCAGGGCTGGTCCATGACAATGGGGTGTCCGCATACCTTCGATGTTCCAGCAGCATCTCTGATACACTGACTAGCACCAGAGAGTGCTCGTTAAGTTGGCATATGCAGTTCTTAACAAACACATTAAGGGGTTATTCTGAGTGTCACAGAGTAAATGGGCCGTCTGATGCAGGGAGATCTTCTCTTAGCTGGCGAGCTTTATATTCCTTTTAACATGAGGCCGAGTCCTCCAGAATGAGTTTGTTCATTAACGCATTTACTGAGTCACTCACTCAAATGAATATTGAGGAGCTGCTCTGGGCTAAGTCCTGTGGTAAGTGCTGAGAGGGGATGCAGATGACAATGATGCATTCTCACCGCAGGTGCTCACCTTCCACGATGGAGGAATAATCTGGGGTCTTACCTGGGTTTCACAGGACAGGTGTCAGCAAAGTGTGGCAGGAAGACAATTAAAGGAAGATGACTGTGTTCCGGGGGGCTATCTGGGAAAGCTTTGAAGGCAAGGTGACATTTGATCTAATGTTTGAAGGATGAGGAAGAGTGCGAAGTGGAAGAGGGGAGAGGGAGAGTACAACCAGGAAGAGGAAACGTGTGTGAGCTGCGGTGCTGTGGTGGAGGCAGAGACTTGCTGCACTGCATGGGCGAAGGTAGAGTGGGGTCTGGCTGGGTGCTGATAGCCAAAGGCTTCATCTGCCCACTAGGGGGGCTTTCTGTGGCCTTCAGGCTCATGGCAGTTTTTAACCCCCAAGGAGGCCCCTAGTATGTTTAAAATATTTTAAAGGAAGGAAAGGGAAAATATTGCGTGTGGAAGTAAAAAAGAATGAAGGAAGGAATTCAACATATCTTCACAGCACAGCACTTTAACTCTGCCCAATAGAATCAGCAGAAGGCCTTTCAAAGAGCCCCATATCTGAACTTCCTTAATGCCAACTGAATCTGTGTTGGGGGCTGGATCTGGGTCCCCAGGTGTTTCAGTGAGCAGGTGGGGTCGAGAGCCACTGCAGTCGGGCTTCTTGTATGTACCCGGGAGCTTGGTGAATACAGATGACAGGGCATTGAGGGCCACATTATGATGGAGTCTGTGTGTGATTTAAAAAAAAAAACAACGAAACTTAAAATTTTAGATTCGTTTTGGGTTTGCAGAAAAGTTTCAGAGACAGTACAGTTTCCATAAGGCCCTCATGCTGTTTCCCCTGTGATTAACATCTATCATCACATTGTTCTGGTACATTTTTCACAATTAATGAGCCAATATTGACACATTATCATTAACTAATTTTCAAACACTTTTACCTTTGTTTTTCACCTAATGTCCTTTTTAGTCTTCCAGGCTCCCCTCTAGAATCCTACATGAGACGTAGTCGTCACGTCTCCTTGGCTGGAACTGTTGGTCTGCCTTGCCTTGATTTTGATGACCTTGACAGTTTTGAGGGATACTATTGAGGAATTTTGAAGAACATCCTGGAATTGAGACGTGTCTGGTGTTTTCTCATGATTAGACTGGGGCTGTGGGATTCGTGGAGGTAGACCACATAGATGTAGTGCCCTCTTGCTGCATCCTAGCAAGGGCACATACTGCTAGCACGATACATCGCTCTTGGTGTTGACCGTGGATTTCTGAGCTAGGTGGTGTTTGCCCATTTTTTCCCTGTTCAAGGATTCATTGTGTACACCCAGCACTTAAAGAGTTGCAAGGTATGCTATGCTCTCCTGGAGGATGGAATTTCTATGTGAATTATTGAGAGCCCTTCTAGATGAGGGTTTGTCTGTCCTCCCCAATTTGTTTACTTAATTATTTCTTTAAATCATTAGCGACATGTGACTATTTGTATTATACAAATACAAATATCCAACAATACTTACTTTATTTGTATCCGACAATAATTTCTTCATTTTCCTGCTCAAATTGTTTCAGCTGTGGCCATTGGGAGCATCTTCAGTTGATTCTGGGCTTCTTTGACATGGTTTCAGCATTATAAGCTGTTCATTTTCATCACTTTCTTTATGGGACTATAAGAAGATCTGGACCCATTTTGTGCACTACCTGACCCTGTTCTAGAATCTTTCATTTCCCTCAGAAGCTGGGTACCTCACCTTGGAGAATGGCGTTAGAAATTAGGATCTGGGTGCTGGGTGTACTCATTGCTACTGGTGTTTTGTTGCTTCTGGTAGGTATGTATTTTGTAAAACTTAAACTTACATCAGCTTTGTTGAGATATACTTCTTGTGCAATAAAAATATACCCACTTTACATATGCGTTTGCTGAATTTTGACAAGTTTATAAATTCTTGTTTCCACTGTTGTAATCAAGTTAGAAAACCTTCCCACATTCGCTCTCACGTCCCTTCCCAATGCCCCAGGTAGCTACTAATATGCTTTCTGTCACTGTACATTAATTTTGTCTTTTCTAGAGTTTCGCGTAAGTAGAAATACATAGTGTGTACATTTATGTCCAATGTCTTGGGCTCCACATGATGCTTGAGATTTGCACATGTTGTTTGCATCAGTAGCTCACCCATTTTATTGCTGAATAATACTCCACTGTATGAATATGCACCATTTTATATGTCTATTCACTTACTGACTTGTTTGTAGTTTCTCACTATTGTGAATAACCAGGGCTTCTTTGGACTGGCAATTCTGGTGGTCTGAGAGATCCTGCTGAGAGTAGTTACAGCGCTATTTTGGAGGAAAGTCCCTCTGGTAGCTCTTCTTACGACCCTTGGGTAACCTGTTTCTCTTTTGGATTCTCCCTTAAACCCTGATCGTGTATTGCGATGATACGGCTTTTGTTCCTATCAGTCCCTCTGTGGTCAGTGTGGTGTCACCATCCTCCTCCTGAACCTGACGAGTTTCTCAGGCTTTGAGACCACTCATCTGTCCAAGTTCTGGAGCTCTCTCTCATTCTGTGCCCAAGACTCTGCCTCTAAATTCTCTGACTAGCTTGAGAGTTTCCTTGGAACTTTTTCTTCTTTATTCCCTCCCTTTCTGTGAAAGAAATCATGTCAAAGTAAAATTATGCTCTTATTTTTCTAAAACAGTGGGCATACGGTCTCCTTTTATGGCTCATGTTTTATTGCTGATGTCAAGGGGAAAACAAACCACATTTACTTTTTAATGTTAAAGAATAGGAACTTATAAGATGACGAAATA
>RJWT010029151.1:0-14994 GCA_004365215.1 Cuniculus paca | reverse complement strand
GACAATTATAAATTCAAATTATAGAATACAAAAAGATTTACCAAGAAATTAAGAAAAGTCAAAAAGAATCAGAGTATGCACACATTTTCAAAAAATTAACCACACTTGACAGGAAATGAATAATTTAAATGTACTAATGAAACTTGAATGCTATTAAAAAAGGGAGCAAAGCTAATTTGTCACACAGAAAAGTAAATGTAACTCATGTTGGAAGCTTTCAAATATCACTTTTATGAAGTATAAACTGACCACAGCCCTTTTTTTTCTGTTAAAGTTTATGGAATTTTCAACTAAATATTTCACAGGAAATTACTGTCTCCAAGAACATAAAGGGTTTTATATGAAGGATTCTGATCAGTTGTTCTCAGTGGACACAAAGGCACAAACAAGCAGAAACTGTTTTAATAAAACGGGAGAGATTTCAATTGGACACTGGCAGAACTTTTTGAATGTCATGGTGATAAAGAAAATGGGGGAAATTTTTCAATAATTTTTCAAAGATAACTGTCAAAACATCCAGTAAAATGGATAAGAGATGTCTTTACTTTTATTACTTATACTTGCAAAACAGTACTAGGCAAGGAAATTAATACACACCTAAGAACTACTCCAACCAGTTTGTTTACTTTCCAATAAAGTAGTAATTTCATACTAGCTAATCTGATTATAAGGTAAACAAGGAGTAGCATTTCAAGGGTACTGCCTTGTAAATAGATACAGGTACATTTAGGTGCTTACACTGTTAAGAATTGGACAGCCACCTGACTTTCATTTTCCTCTAGATAACATTTACTTGCAGTGAATAAAACAGACAGCCAACATAGATAAAAATGTTCTTCCATTCTTACTTGTTCAGTAAATTTTACTAACCTGAGACCTCGTAACATAGAGGGTCAGTAAGTGCCAAGCACATCGGCTGGCATATAATGGCATCTCAACACATATTTATTGAAATGTGTTTTCATAAAATTGCATTGTCTTTTGTATCATTACCAGAATCTAACCGTATGTCCTATTATCATTTTTCACAGATTGTATTAAGGCTGAGACATAGCAAAAACCAAGCTATGAGTATGTGTAACTGTTTGTAGAGCCTTTTCATAAACTATAGGAATCTGTACTGCTTTTGATGTACTTTTCAGCAAAGCATACTAACCACAAACTGTCACGGGCTTACTTTACTGAGAGTAAAACTTCATTCAACAATGAATATTTATCTGACCATTATTATCTATAAAGACTCCGAGTTATAAGAAACATAGAAGTTAACAAGACAGATACCAATTACTCCTCCTGAAACTTATAACCTAGAAAATGTAAGTGAATTAAGTTTGTAATTGATGACTGCATTAGAAATACTATACGTGCTGCAAAGGAGAAGTCCAGAGAGTTATCAAAGAATACAATAAACGTACCACCAATTGGTGGGAGCTGAAAGGTGGTTACAGGAGAGAGGTGATTGACATTGAAAAATGATTTTATAAACTAAGCTGCAGAGGATGAGTAGGAGAAGCTGTGTGGGGAGTTAATGGAGTGTACAGGAGGTCAGTGGGGAGGGGAGAGTGTGTTTAGAAATTACATTTCTCTTGGAGGAAAAAGTTTATGCAAAGAACTAAGTCAGGGAAAGCGTGGTATCATACAGGAAAGATGAGGCCAAAGTCATCAACATGGAGTAGGAGAAGATTATCAGCCCAATCAAGAGTAAGAAAAGGCATTCAAAGAAAGAGAAAACCAAATCAAGATATTGTCTGCTAAAGAGAAACTCACTTCCCTTAGGTCTTTCCCTTCCTCATTACCAAAAGTACATTTGTTGTTCTTCTGCAACTGATTTCTACAAGCCCTCCTGTCCTAACCCCATATCCGTGTCCACTTACTAGAAAAGATAATGTATACTCTAGTGCAACCATTTTTGCTTATGGGAATATCCCTTTAAGGATTTAATCACAATGTGAAACATTCTCTATCAGAACAATGCTGAAATGCAAAATACAAATGTTGCCTAATTCTTGGAAAGCCTGTTGTGGATGTGGGTCTTTATAACAAAATAACAGCTCCACATTAACTATAAGTCATTACACTTCTATAAAATAAATTAAATAAATGGCCAGCAGGGATGTTTTATACAATTTATTGGTGCCCTCTGCAGTCAACGCTGCATCTCATTAGTGGCTCTGTCACTCATGAAAAATGTGGCGCCCATCAGTCTCATGGATTAACTTTTAAAGCAAGTGCCTACACATCAAATATACTTTTTAATTATGGAAACAAGCTATAAAGTAGGTGTGTGTGTGTGTGTGTGTGTGTGTGTGTGTGTGGTATGAACAGCAAAGAGAATTCAAAATTCCCCCAAATTTCTTCTTGTTTTGCTTTTTTTTTTTAAACCAAAATGGGGAATAAGATACTGTTTTTATTCTTTTAAAGTTATTTCCCTCTACCAACTTCTTTCTGTTTGCAGTCATTGCAATAGTCCAGACTTTGCCATTTTTTTTCTTCTTGACATTTCATTTTTAATTAAAAATGACATTTTAATTAAAAAGAAACATATGTAGAATAAACAGAATAACTCACCAACAGCAGCAAGCTGGGGCTGTCCTGTCAGCTCAGTTTTAACCTTTCTAGCTCACGAAAGGCTGTGCAGGGCTTCTTCATAACGGTTGCCAAGACACATTCCTGACAGGAAAAGAGAAAAAGATGGTTATCAAATCAAGATACACCTACATTCAGTAAAATTTAAGAAGGTGTAAAAGAGAGAGGGTATACCCACTCTAAACTGTTATTTGGTACTTTCAGGACTTGCTTCTGCTCAGATGAGTAAAACTCTCTGGTGGAAGACCCTAGTTTTGCAACTTTTCATGTTTACAGATGGCTTGATTTGGCAATCTTAAATGTTAAAGGAATTAAAAATCTGGCAGTAGATAAGTACAGCCAAAAAGTATTACAATTAAAACAAACTATCTTTCCATGAGCAACTATAACTTAAGACAACTCGCGCTGGTGGAGTCTACTTGCAGGTCAGTGCCAACTTTTCCTGATGTGAGCTGACTCTTTGCACAAAAGCATGCTGTGGATATCGGAGAGAGTGGAGCAAGAGTAAACAATATGACTGAGAAAGAATCAGCAATGTCTGAATGTTGCATGGAGGACAAGTAAATGACTCTTGAAATAAAATAGCCAACAGTATTAATAGGCCTGTGTCCTGAGAAACCACCCACCAGATGATGAGGATGAACAGGGACCAAGTTGTGACCCAGTTTTCATCACATCCAGTGCACATTTTCTGATGAGTATAAGGGCACCGAGATGGACAAAAATCATGAATAGTCACAGTAATGATAAGCTGGCAGGAAGGAAGAAAAAAGGCAAGATAATTTGTTGGCCTTTCTTAGATACCAGTGATCTATCATTCTAGTTCAAACAAGAATTCTGTAAGTCAGTGTTACGAGTTGGATTGGTTCCCCAAAAGAGAGATATGTGAGCTTTAATTTCAACGATTTCAGAACATGACCTTATTTAGAGCTAGGATCATTGCAGATATGATTAGTGAAGTTCAAGGAGGGCTCCTGGAGCAAGGTGTGCCTCCAATCCAATATGATCGGTTCCACTGTAAGAACACAGACATGCGAGGATAGAAACACAAGGAAGAATGATTTGTGATGGCAAAGTCACTGATTAGATTTATGCAATTACAAACCCATAAGTGACAAAATTGGTAGTCATTCACCAAAACAAGAAAGAGACAAACCTTCTGCCAACAATTTGATTTTGGACTTCTAGCTTTCAGAACAACGAGACAATACATTACTGTCATTTCAAACCAACCAAGTTGTGATACTTTGTTATAACAACTCCACAGAATAAATACAGTCAGGTAGAATTATATTGCCACATTACAGAGGGTAAACTGTGTCCTAGAAAGTTAATATATTTTCTTAGCATCACACAGCTATTCCAAAATCAGGCTGTCTCAAGGCTATGCTCTTCCACAAATATTAAATATCTTCCAGGCCTTATAGCCAGCTATCCAAACTGGGATTACATATAAAGGCATGAGGAGTTTGTCATTTAGAAACACCAATATGATATATTAATAATGAAACAGGGCATTACACATTTTTGGTACAAATATATTACCTCATAGTAACAATACACACAAAATCCTCAGGTTAAATTCTTTCAACATACACTTATTGAGCTATTATTGCCTTTTCTGCAGGTGACATTGCCTGTTCTATAAAGACAACTCTAAAAGCTGCCTTAAACTGCTTAAGCATAGGAAATGCCCTACAGTGTCATGGACAGCATCATGAGGTTATGCTCAGGTATGTACTAGGGACCAATTCACTGTATATAGAGAAAATTATAAAAGTGTCAGAATTCACTCTATTAGGTGTTCAAGGTAAATGTGATACAATTAAATAGTTCTTAAAAGGAATTTTTATTAAGCACTGATCATTCATCATTCATGGCTTCCTTTGAGAAATGGTAAAACAGGTCAATTGTTCTTAAACACTGACTTTGTGAAGCAAATGTGCATTCACATAGCCCCGACCTGCCTAACTGTCTAGAGGAAGTAGAGATATAAATTCTATGTCTCCACATGCAGACTAGACACTGAGGGTAAAAACTGCCTGTGCCACGCCAAACATATCTTATTGTCATTAGCACTGTCCTCATTAATAAGACTTTACCATGCATAAACTTGACTTCAGGCAAACAGTTTGATTGTTCATGAGAGAAATTTCTGGAAATACCCATTAACTCTTCAATAAAAAGCATCAATAATTTATACCCTTAGATTTTTTGAATTTCTTCCTTCTAAAATCCTTGCGGTTTTCATTACTCCTGGTCTATTATATGCTAATCTTTACCCAATCCTAATCAAGTCCCCCCATTGAAACAGCCATCTTAAATCAAAGTCTCAAATTTATGCAAACCTAAGACATGCTTCCCTTATTGCTGCAGACACTGCTAAAGTTCTAATAGAAGGAGTTCACTCTGACCTCAAGAAATACAGAGCTGAACTTCATCTCATCAGCAGGTTGTGCTGGTGATAGCTGAAGAGCCAGCATTCAACAAAAATAATAGCGAGCATAGGAAAAGGGGAAAGTCTGGAGGGAGATGCCATTGCTGGTTTTAAATACACTGGACTTCAGCTGTCTAAGAGACAGTAAAGTAGAAAGCACAGGAAGATGCAGTTAAAGAGTGCTTAAGAGAAGATTTTGGGCAGAATAGTTGGGTGTCATCATGGAGCTCTCCCAGGGACCTTACTGTAGGGTGATAAAAAAGGAACCTGGGGCAGACATGTGAAAAGGAGTTGAGCAAAGAAATATAACACAAGAACCAGCCCTAGAAAGGAGACTAAGATATAAAAAATCAGAAAAAAGTAAGAGTTGGCTACATCAAGTAGAGAGAACCAAAATGTATGGAGGGATCAGCAGGAATACATATTACCCAAAGAACAGCGTGCGTGCGCACACACACGCACACGCATGCACACACACGCACGCACCTACGTGCATGCTTTAGAGAATGTGAGGCTTGCCATAAAGTGTCCTCCAAAAGAAGAGTTGATTGAAAATTGAATTAATCCTGAAATGACTTTGAACTCTTCAGGCCAGTTTTATAGCTCCACAATGTGCATCAACTTTAAGGACACAATACTGGCTTCTCAGGAAGGTGTGAGCCCACGGTGATACGAAAAAAAAAGTGTAAACCAAAAACCATTGTCCCCTAAACTGTATGAAAAGAATAGCTTAGTTTTAATCAGTTTTCCTGAAGCTCTTCAATGATTAAACTTGTTTCACTCCATTACCTTCGACCCTGATCAAAAGGAGAAAATAATATGATTTCTTTTGTCATTTCATAATCATTCTTAAAAGCAGTGGGATCTATTATGCAAGCTAAATTCTCACCCTCAGTCTCCCTGGGACCTCATGTTGTATATCCCTGGCTGCTAGACAAAATCCTCTCCCTTAGAATCACTTAGCTTTCTTTGGTTTTGTTTTTAAACAAAGTGATTTATCAGATTTTGAGTTTTGTTTTGATTTTGAAGCATCAGTCACATTATCAGCTTAGATATGCTCAATTTGTTTATAAGCCACGGCTTCCTAGAGAGGCAGGACAATTGACTGCATGAATTGCCTTCTGTGACCTAGCAAATCGTAGTTTCTTTACTCTTGTCTCCTCTCCTGAATGTGCAAACACAAAACATTCGACCACTTGGATTTAAAAGCTAGGTTATGTACTGACGGTGGCATCATATAGACATTGTCTGGAATACTGTCCTTAAGAAATAATTTTGACAAATCATCTCTAATGGCCCTGGGGCATCAAGACATTCTTTAGATGTAAATTGAACTCAAAACAACTATCCATGTACAACCTAAGACAGCATTCGTTACTACTCGATGAAAGAATAAATCAATCTAACTGGTCATCAAAATCATTATTGCCAGGAGGAAAATGCCAAGTGTATACTTTCAAGAATAAAGATCCTCAGAAGCCAATCAAGAAATCATTTTTGGGTACTCACCAAGTGCAAGGCACTGTCTCAGCCAGTGTGGAAAGGAAAGTGCTGTTTAAGACAGTTCCTCCTGAAAAACTTGAGAATTTGAATCATCTGGGATGAATGCATGCTTGGAGCATAATACTAAGGCATCTATGTATGAATCATTTTATTATGTATTTTAAATTTTTATGTACAGTACTACATACCCACAAACATATATAAAAATGTCTAAGATAAACATGCTAAAGGAAAGGAACTTTTAAAAAACAGATTCGGTATTCTATTTGTCTTTGTATTCAAAATGCTATCCTATTTCTCAACACTTAAAGATTACTCAAAAAAATTTGTTGAGTGAATACTTGAATGCATTAATAAATTTGCTGTTACAATGGTCCTTATAATAAAAATAGAAGATACTGAGAATAATTGGTTATCAATTATCTCTAAAAGCGTAGCAGAAAGTAAGGTCAATAAATCCACATTATTGCTTTTTCTTCAGAAACATGCTAAGAACTTGATGAATACAAAATTTTAATAAAAGTATTCTGCTCCAGAAAAAAATATTCATTTTCATTTACTTTCCATTCTTATTTAGCATTATACTCAGGGAATTGGTGGTAGTGTTGCAAACAAGTAACCTTCCATGACAGCATTTTAAACTAAATAAAATGGGCCCACTTTCAAAGCACCGAATAAGCTTTTTTTGATGAGGGGTAAGCTATAGTATAACATTTACGAATAGTTTTAAGAAGTCATTACATTAAAATGCAATTTTAATAGCTCTATTAGGTTTATATAGTTAATGTCTTCAATTTCAAGTACAAATGAAACATATATACCATTGAGAGATACTTAAAATCCATTCAAAACCACGGTTTCCTTCTCTGCCCTCTGGGACCTAAGGCAAGCCACTTACGACATTTCTTCATCCGTAAAGCAGGATAATATCTGTTGTGCACAATTCTTGTATTAAATCAGATAAATCTTATTTAATTCCATTGTCTTAGTTACTTTCTCATCACTGAAATACAGTGCCTAGCACCCACAACTCTAAAGGAGGAATGGTTTATTTTGGCTCAGTCTGTAGAGGTTTCTGTCCATCCAAGTCAGGGCAGCACGGCAGAGGAGAAAGGGCTCTTCCTCCAAGCAGGCTTCTCCCCTCGAATATTATTTGGCTGTAAATTCATCAGTGGACTAATCCACTGTTGAGTATCATACCCCCATGAAGCAATCACCTCGCCAAACCCTCAACTATACATGAGGCTTTGCGGGGACGTCTAAATATAAACTGCAACATACATTTATTTCATTAACATTTTTCTAGGCACAGGGAAGCTTTCTCATTTCTGAAACATGTTACTAGCAAGTTACATAGGCTGTGATGGAACTTTTTCATAAAAGTTTAAGAATACTTGCAAGGTTGTGAGTTCAATCCCCGGTGCTGCCAAAAAAAAAAAATTAAGACTACTCAAAGATAGGCTGAGGGTATAGCTCAGTGGTACTTCCCTAGCTTATGCAATGACCTGAATTCAATTTCCATTACAACCAAGAATGAAAATAGTCAAAGATAGCTGAACTATCGTACAAATTACATATACAGGCAATATAGGAAAGTTTTTGAAACTATAGCTCATGTGTGTTATAGTTAAATTGACTGGACGAGTGTGTATATGTGCACAAGTGGGGTATGTGTCTGTGTGTGTAGTTGACTTTCTGCAGTGAAGGTCCAGGCATCTTAGACCTTGCCGACAATTTTTTTCAGGAAGCATTGAAACAAAAATAAAACTTTTGTTGGCTTCTCTGAAGGTATTCCCTGAGTTTGATTCCTTCTCTGTCTTGCTCACTGGCTTCTTTCCTTTCCTCTGTGGATTATAATCACAAGTAAAATAGATCCACTGGCTAGCTGAAGAATTTTTGCTGGGGAGATTATACCCAAAGCAATACGGATCCTCACACAACAGTGGTATCCAATCAATGTAACTACCTGAAAAGCTCTATTTTGACCAATTTCTATTCTACCAGGGGGTTATGGTGTCTTCAATCTCTCTGCCTTCATTGATTCTTCCCTTTTGGCAATCATTCCTAAATCTGCTCTATGCTTAGTTTGTAAAACTTTCCATCTATTTGTTTAAAACACAAAAACTAAGCTCACCCTCATTTTTTTGACCTTCAAGATCAAATTTCTCAGAACGGGTTTTAAATATTGCCTTTGGTTTCTTATGATCTATTCTTTCTTTCACTACACATAATCTAGAAACCACTTCCATGTAATACTTAAATATGCTATTGAGGATCTATTTATTGATTTTTTTCTCATTTTTTCACTGATAATTCTATTTTATGTTTGCCACATGTTTAGGACTTTCTTGATTGGAAAACCCCATTCTAAGGCTTTCTGAGCCACCTTATCTACAAAAAGTCTTCCCCGTGAGACTGTGAAGTTTGAGGCTCTACCCTCTTACATTCCTGTAATTCTTTTCATGCAACAGTTGCTTCTTAGCGACAGCCTTCCATTCTAAAGGAAAGAATGAAAAGGCTGTTGTTGCTAACTGTCTCTGAGTTACTTATCTATCTTTGGCTCAGTTTCTTCACATGTAAGTTGAGGATATAATAATACCTATAGCACAGACTTTTGAAAACTAAATAAGTTAATGTACATACAGAACTTAGGACAGTTTTTGACACACAGAAGGTGCTATGTGAGTGTTTGCTACTGTTTTGTTACTGCTGTTCACATTGCACATATGTGTATTAGTTCTAAGCCCAGTCTAATTAATATTATACTTAAATGGGTATATGGTAGATTATATGGAAAATTTCTTGAAAACCAATGTGGTGATTTATTAACATATGCCACATATTGTTTTGCACATTGTAGTCCAGTAGATAATATCAAACTTCTTGCATTAGTAAAGTTCTATTTTCCATTTCTTTTACTTTATACATTTGCTAAATCTTGCTCTCACGGGTTCCAGTGTAATCTATAAATTAAGACTGCATATAAAAGTATTTTTGAAAATCACACTCTGGAAGTATTTTAATTTTATTATGAAACCAACACGCTGTGTCTTTTGTTCCTAAGAAACTAATTCTTAATCTAGATGGGGAGTTATCGTAGTATGGATTGTAGACCACTGATGGCCCACAAATGCCTGCTGACTGGTCTTTGGGCTCACGACTTATAATTTGCAGGTTTATAGTAAGACACCATCTGTGCTTTCGTTGCTGCCATGATTTCATAATCTATTTATGATGGTCAATAAAATCCAAATATTACTTGAAGGGTACACCACTCGTGCTGGTAATTCTAAAGTTTATTTTATTCTTGTGCTGAGCAAAAGTGGGCAGATGAGGGTAGCGCTACATTTTATGTACAGCAACTGACCTGAGACTGATGGAGTGTGGTAGCCATTCTATCCAGAAGCCTTAGAACAAGAAAAGATGAAAACCCTTCAAGATTTTCTTACTTAATCCACTTAATCACAAACCAAAACTTTCCTTTTGATCAGCTGTGTCCTTCTCTTTGAGTCACCTCAGCCCTTAATTGAAAAGGATGGAAACCAAAAATTGAGTCACCTGAGGCTGCTGACATTACCAACACATGCACTGTGTTTCCAGTCCTGTAGAATCTACTTTAATTCCAACTCGGCAATGTTGTGCCTAGTATTATTTATTTCTCCCATTTCAGTGTAAGCACCAGTTACTCTAGAAACCAACTTGACAATGCATAACTTCTCCATTAGGAATATTTTTATGGAGCCCATAGTTATGAATTCATTTGCTATTCACTATAATGGCACATATTATAATGAATTCATTTACTATTCATGTGGATAACACAAACACTATTTAGTAACTGGTTAATGAACTCAGTGAGGATCTTTATCTTTCCTTGGTTTTACAAGCAACATATACATTTACTTAAATTATCAAATTCTTTTTAGCTTTATTTTACATATATTAGCTGCTTTTTATTCACCAATATTCAAATGTACAGGTGGAGCAATGGGCAGCTTTCTCTGGATAATGGAAAGCCAACAGCAAAGGGCCATGAAGTGTGGCCATAGAACAATCAGGTGACAGGATGTCCAAACTCATCGCAGGCCAGATTTAACTACACTGTCCAGACAACCGAAAATCACTAAAACAATAAATACTATTTAGGAACACAGCTCTGAGTTAAGCTAGCAGTGCCCATTTTAAAGATTGAAAAACAATAAGAGAGGAAGGCTAATTTGTTCAAGTTGACATAGTAATTAAGTGAAAAAGCGGGAGCTCAACCTGAAATAGGTGTATTCAGATCCCATGGCATTCAACGCATGCCAGAGTCTTAGCCTTCCTTTCCGAGGTAACATTATACGTGTATGTTACCTAGTAAAATTCTGTTGTAAATGACCAAAATCCGCTTAAGCAATTTGCAAAATTAAAGTGCCAAACGACTTCAAAAACCTACACTAAATTATCAAACCAAGAATTGACATGAGCCAGCTACATTCTGTGGATAATTTGGGTTACAATTACTAATTGCTTTTAGGTAGGGTGTGAACTATGAATTCCAAGAAGAATTTTGTTTGGAACCCATCTCCATAAGGTCAAATAACTTTTAAAGTGAACTGGGAAAGAGAAATATAAAGAAAAGAAAATAGATATTTTCTCCCAACAAAGTTAAGACTGTGAAAAGAAGCCAGATCTGATATAGAGTAAGGGTTATCGCAGTAGATTTCCTCTTCCCAAATAATGGTGATCAACACGTACATTGACAAACCAAGCAAAAGCATACATTCAAAAATTGGAGATCAGGCAGGAAGAAGAGCAGGCCTCTCCTTCTCTTTTACATATGTGCATAAAGTGTTCATCAGTAATTTTACGCAAGAGATAAAAAGGGCCAAAGATAGTGTGTAACTATAATGGAATCCTGAAGAAATGCTATTCTGAGAGTGTTAAAGAAACCATAGAAAGGATGAGAATCACTTATTAACGCATACTCTTAGCTTTTCTATAGTTCTAGGTAATGACTATAAAAGTCTAAATAATTGGGTTTTGTTTTTAATCTTTTTGTTGCCCTGCTTTTGCTTTTATGTTTAAGGCTTTCATGGAGCAGTTTTAGGTTGGCAGAAAAATTGAGAGAGAGGTACAGAGCTTTCTCATGTATCCCCTGTTCTCATATCTGCAATGCCTTAGTGACATCCTGGCTACAGTGGTTGAGCCTACCCCTGATGCATCACACACAGTCAACCAAAGTCCATAGTTAACATTAAGATTCCCTCTTAGGGGTGTACATTCTATGAGTTTGGACGAATATATAACGATACACTTCCTTCGCTGCTGCATGATAGAGTATTTTCATATTCACTGTATTGAAATTCTTTATGCTCCACCTAGTCATTCTTACCCCTATGCAAACCCTGGCAATCATTGATCTCTCCACTGTCTCCATAGTTTTGCCTTGTCCAAAATGTCTTGAAGTTGGAATCATGCAAGATGTGTAGCCTTTTGAGTTTGTTTTGTTTTACTTGGTTTATTTAAAGTTTTACTTTATTTAAAGTTTTCCTGTGTCATTTCATGGCTTCGTAGGTGATCTCTTTTTAGTAATGAATAATATTCCATTGCCTGGACATATGACAGCTTATCCACACAATTACTGAAGGACATGCTGTGCTTCTAGCTTTTTGCAACAGTAGTGCACACCTTCAATCCCAGTACTCTGGAAAGCTGAGGCACAAGTTTGAGACCAACCCGGGAAATTTGATGACTTAGCAAGACTATCATAAAATGTAAAAAGAAAGGGAGTGGGGAAATGTAGGTCAGTGTGAAGGCTTTAAGTTCAGTCCCTAGTACTGTACAGACAAGGATCTGTATTCAAAGTTTTTGTGGACCTAAGTTTTTAAATCTTTTGGAAATAAAAAGTACTTATTGATAAACTGAATATACCATTTAGATTTATAAAAGAAACAAATTGTTTTCCTATATTTCTATATTTTGTCAGTCATGAGTATTTTCAGTGTTCTGGATTTTGGTCATTCTAAGCATGTATGGTGTCTTACTGTCACTCAAATTACATTTTGCCAATGACATGTGATATGGAACATCCTCACATATGTTTACTTTTCATCTTTATGTCATCACGGTTAGATGTCCCTTCAGATAGTTTGTTCATTTTTAAGTAGGTTGTTCATTTCTCATTGTTTAGTTTTAAGAGTTCTTTGTATATTTCATAGAATAATATTTCATCCTATGTGCCTTTTGCAAATATTTTCTTCCACCACATAGCTTGTCCTCTCATTCTTTTGACAATATATGTCACAGAGGAGAAGCTATTAATTTTAATGGTCTGTTTATTATTCTTTCATTTTCTGTTATTTTACCTACACAATCTTTTGCCAAACCCAGCATCACCTAGACTTTCTTTTATGCCATCTTCTAGGAGTTGTATGGCTTTGAGTTTTATAGTTAGTACTGTCAGTTAATTTTTGTATATGATATAAAATTTATGTCTAGGTTCTTTTTTTCTTAACACAAGGATGTCTAGTTGTTCTAGCATCGTTTGTTAAACAGAATATCTGTGCTTCATTGTGTACCCTTTACTCTTTAGTTGAAGACCAGTTAATTATTTTTATGTACGTCTGATCTCTGCATCATGTTTCATTGGTCTACTTGTCTATTTTATTATCAATGTTGCACTGTCTTGGTTACTGTTGTTTTGTAATAAGTGCTAAAATTGGTTTTGTCAGTCCTCCAACTTTGTTCTTCTCTTTCAGGGCTGTGTTGGCTATCTAAACATTTTGCCTCTCACATAAACTTCAGTCAATAAGTCAAATCAGGAAAATAATGTGCTACGACTTTTATTGAGATTGTGTTAAATGTCTCAATCAGATGAGGAAAAGCTCTCATTTTGACTATTGAGTTAGCCTACCCATGAACATGAAATACCTCTTAATTTGTTTACTACTTTGATTTCATTCAGAAGAGTTTTATAATTTTATTCATATATATCATATACATGAATTGTTAGCTAGATACCAGTGTTTCCTTTATCACTCCAATATAAAAGCTATTATTCTAAATACTTATTCCCTGCCATTATACACAAAGTGAATGACTTTTCTACATTAGAAGCAGCTTTGCATACCGAAGATAAACCCCACTAGGTTGTGGTATATAATTACATTTTTACATTGTAAGATTTTATTTGCTAATGTTTTGTTGAGGATTTGTGCATCTATGTTTATGAGAGATTGCAGTGTATAGTCTTTTTTGCAATGTCTTTGTCTGGTATTGATACTAGAGTAACACTGGCCTTATAGAATGAGTTAGGAAATTTTAGAGAATGAGTATAATTTCTTCCTCGAATATTTTGTAAAATTTACTAGTAAATGCATCTGGTCCTGGTACTCTGTGCCTTAGAAGATTGTTAATTTGATTTAATTTATTTCATAAATACAGACCTATTAAGATAGGCTATGTCTTTGTGTGTGAATTTTGGTAGCTTTCAAAGAAGTGGTCCATTTTCACCTAGGTTATCAAATTTGTGAACATAAAGTCACTCATAATATTCTTTTATTATCATTTTGAAGTTAAGATCCATAATGATGTCTTTTCTTTCATTTCTGATAATAGCAATTTGTGTCCTCTGTCTTATTTCCTAATTTACTTGACTAGGAACTTGTCATCTTTGTTTTATCAGAGCATTAGCTTTTGGTTTGGTTGATTTTCCCCTTTGGTTTGTTTTCAATTTTGTTTATTTCTGCTCTTATTTTTGTCTTTTTGCATGTTTTGGATTTAATCTTCTTTCTTTTACTTTTTTAAGATAGAAGCATAGATTATTGATTATCGATCTTTCTTCTAGATTTACCTCTAAGCACTTTCACTAAGTACCACATTATAAGTTGTTTTCATTTTCATGCAGTTCAAAATATTTTTATTTCTCTTGACATTTATTCTTCAGCTTGTGTTATTTATAATTATGTTGCTTAATATCTGCTTATTTTTGGATTTTACAGTTATCTTCTTACTCTTGCTTTTTATTTAACTCCATTGTGGTCTGAGAACAAATAAGTTTTTTTTTTTTTGTACTGGGGATCGAATTCACAACTTCACACTTGCCAGTCAGGTGCTTACACCACTGAGCTAAATCCCTGACCCTCTGAGAACAAACATTGCATGAGTTCTATTCATTTAAATTTGCTAAGGTGTGTTTTTATGGCCAAGAATGTACTTCACATTGATGAATATTGGTGGATGAAGTTATCTGTGAATGTCAAATGATATCTATATAATTGATAATGTTGTTGAGTTCAACTTAGTACTTATGATTTGCTACCCACTCAATCTATTCATTTCTGATATAGGAGTGTTAAATCTGAGACAATGGTAATAGATTTATCCACTTTTTGCATTTGTATCAGTTTTTGCCTCACCGATGCTCTACATTTATGCACATACATGACAACAATTGTAGTGTTTTCTTGCAAAAGTTACCCCTTTAT
>RJWT010029150.1:0-15006 GCA_004365215.1 Cuniculus paca | reverse complement strand
ATTCCTAAGTAAGTAACCATAAACACTATGCTGCAATTTCTTAATGTAAGTAGCTATGATTTTTGTAAAGAATTAATTTTATAGTCTCTCTTTGTATTATTCCCATATAGTGTTCTTTACAGAAAAAGTTTCTTCATTCTTTAATATAACCAATATAATAAATATTAAAAAGCATATCTACATTTGCATACTTACATAATTTTAAGTATAAAATGACTCTATTACAGTCTAAAAAAACAGCATAAAGTGTGTTTCCTTGAATCTCTTCTTTTCATTCTACTACAGAGATAAAAATATGTGACTGCATCCTTTGATGTTAGAAAAAATGACAAAAGAGTTCTAATTCCTAATTATCTCAAATAAATATTGTTTTATTACAAATAAATATTTCAAATAAATGTTGCTTCTATTTAACAGAAAATTTAAGATTACTTGAAAATGTTTTAATTTTCATAACATATCTTTCAAAGAAAGTTATTTAATGGGTAAAGGATGCTCATTATCACATCTTCTGTTCAACATAGTACTTGAAACATTAGCCAGAGCAATTAGTAGAGAGAAATAAATTGTATACATATGGGAAAAATAAGAACTCAAATTATCACTATTCTTAGATAGCATAACATTGTACATAGAAGACCCAATGAATTCCACCAAAGGACTCTTAAAATTAACACCCTGCAACAGTGTAGCAGTATAAAAAAATCAACACACAAAAATCATTAGCATTTGAATGTATCAGCAATGAATTGGATGAGAAGGAAATTATGAAAATAATACCATTTATAGTAGCTTCAAGAAAAATGAATACCTAGGAGTTAACCTACCAAGGAAGTAAAAGATTTCTACAAAGAAAACTACAGTATTCTGAAAAAGGTAATTGAAAAGAACATCAGAAAATGAAAGGATGTTCTCTGCTCCTGTATAAGCAGAACCAATATTGTCAAAATTACAATATTCCCAAAGTTGTTATATGGATTCAATGCAGTCCCAATCAAAATAACAACATGCTTCATAAATCTTAAAAAAATTCTGAAATTCATATGGAACCAGAAGAGACCCAGAATAGCAAAAGTAATTTTGGGCAAACAATAGCAAAGCAGGAGGCATAACAATACTTGATTCCAAGCTATATCCCCAAGTGATAGTGATTAAAAAACAATATGGGGCCAGGGATATTGCTCAGGGGTACAATGCTTGCCTGGCAAGTATGAGGTCATGAGTTCAATTCCTGGTACAAAAAGCATAAAACAAAACAAACAAACAAACAAAATAGCATGATACTGGAACAAAAACAAATATTTGGTACAATGGAACGAAACTGAGGACACAGAAATTTCCCCCTGACATGTTTAACTACTTGATCTTCAGGCTTCAGTAAAGGGGCCAAAAGCATATGTTGGAGAAAAGGCAGCCTATTCAACAAGTGGTGCTGGGATTTCTGTATGCACATGATTGAAACTGAACCCTTATCTCTTACCATATACTAAATTAAAATAAAAATAGATGAAATATTTAAACATTAAAAAAATTACACCTCCTGGAGAATAAAATAGATAAAACACCTGAAGACATAGGTGTAGGAAAGTATGTTTTAAATAGAACCTCAGTTGAAGAAGAAATAAAAGCAAGAATCAACAAATAGGGTTACATCAGTTCAAAAGTTTCTGTACTGCAAAGGAAATAATCAGTAGAAGAGATGACCTACAGAATGGGAAAAAAGTTTTGAAATTTTGTTAACTACTTCTCAGACAGAGGACTAATGCCAAGACTGTAGAAGCAACTAAAAAAAATGTAGCCAGGGATATAACTCAGTGGCACAGTGCCTTCCTGGGAAGCATGAGGTTGTGAGTTCAATTCTCAGTACCAAAAAAAAAAAAATTAATAATGTAAACAATGCAATCATTAAGAAATTGAACAGTAACAAACACTGGTGATTATGTGATTTAAAAGGAACACTCCTCATTGTTAGTGGAAATCTAAATTAGTACAACCATTATGGAAATCAGTGTGGAGATTTCTTAATGAACTGAAATTAGAAATTGCATATAACCCAGGGATCCTCCCTGTTATGTATCTTTCTGAAAGACCTTAAGACTTCATACTACAGAGATACATGCATACTATCATTCATGGCAGCTCAACTCGTAATAACTAAATCCTGAAAACAGCCCTTATAGTCATCTATGGATAATTAGATAAACAAAACATGGTATCTATATAGCTATTTATATAAAATGTAGTATCTATATATGGAGAAAGTAGTACATATGCAATACTACTCTGCTATAAAGAATGACATATTTCAAACTTCTGTCAAAAAATAGATGTACCTAGAAAATGTAATGTTAAGTGAAATAAATCAGACACACAAATTTAAATATCATACAGTGCTTCTCATCTGAGTGAGACAAAGTACAAAGAGAATAATGAAGAATGGGTAGAAGGGGACTAGGAGATGGATCTCTTACAATAGGAAAATAACCCAAGGGGGGAAAAAGTGTGAGGCATGAGGAGTAGAAGAAAAATCTGTAGAATAAAGATATGCCATGTACAGGAACCTAATAGCCTCAATTGATGTAAACATTATGTGCCTCAAAATGAGCTAAGAGCAATACTATCAACAGGATTAAAAAATGGAATAGGCAATTAGAAGAAAAGAGAGAGGAGGTAAGAGAAGGGGAAAGGGATTTAAAGAAATTAAGAACCTAATTACAGTATGTACATGTAGCCAATCCCCAAAGATTGCAAACTGCATGAATTGCAAACATGTGCTAATAAAATAAAAAATAAACTACCTCCATAAGAAACTTACAAGCTTCAATGCAGAAAACAATAAAGAACAACAACAACAATAACAAAATAGAAAATGAGAAAACAGAGAAGCAAGATACAACCCAAAATCCCCAACTTGACCAAAACAAATCCAGGGGTATGGAAGTGAAAGTAATGAAAAATCACCCAGCTGAATTTTCCTAAATGGTACCAGTGAAAGTAGCAAAGAAGACAAATTTCTTGATGAAGTCAAAATGGAAATAATCACACAGATAGAGAGATGATGACCATAATGAAGGAAATAGTGAATCAAGTGTGGATAGAGGTTAAAAAAAAAAAACAAAACAGAAAAGCTTAAGAAAGACATAGAAACCTTGAATTCCCAACCTAGGAAAAGCTGGATTTCATAATACAGATTCAAATTGATATTCAGGAGATTAAAAATTTTATTGAAAGTATACATAGCAGAGTCAACCAATATGAAGATAGAATATTAGATCTAGAAAAGAGGCTTGTTTTTGGTGATCATCTAATGAAAGATTTCTTAAAAATAACAAGGGACCATGAAAAATCTGTCCAATAGCTGCTAGACAATGCAAACATCTAAACTAAGTTGGAATCAAGAAAAAATAGAAGACAGGACAAAAGACATAAAAATTCTTTTTACAGATGCAATAGTAGAAAATTTTCCAAAGCATCGAAGAAGAATTTGACATACAGATAAATGAGGCATATAGCACTCCAAACAGCCATGATCATAAATAAATAAATATAAATAAATAAATAAATACTACAACAAGGCATATAATTGTCAAGATTCCAGAAATTAATACATGAATGTAATATTAAAAGCTATTTGAGAAAAGAAGCAAATCACCAGTAAAAGCAAACCCATAAGAATTCTAGCTGACTTCTCAAAACAAGCACTTAAGTCAAGGAGAGCTTGGAGTGACATATTTCAAGGCCTAAAAGAAAACAACCTCCAACCTAGATTGTTGTACCCTGCAAAACTATCTTTCAAAATGGTGGAGAAATAAGATACCTCCATGATAGAGAACACTCAAAGAAATTCACAATCACCAATTCTGAAGGATATTTTAGAAAAAGTTCTGAAGGATATTTAGAAAGAGACAATGATAAAAATTCCAAAAATTCTAATAAAGTGAATCCACTGGGCAAGGATAACATTTAAAAAGGAAGGAAAGAAATAGAATCAACAGGAAAAAAATATAAGGATAAGGTAAATTAATATCTATCAGTTAGTATTATCAATGTGAATAATCTTGATGCACTAATCAAAAGAAATGGATTGATGGAATGAATAATGAAGCCAGAATATAAAAGATGATACATAAAAGAAACACATTTAAACCAGAAAGAAATTCACAGACTGAGAGCAGTGAATTTGTTTAGTGTTGGCAATGTAGTTTCATAGTTGCATACACTTTGTGATTGCTTGACGTTACAAATATGAATAATACATTTAGTATTGAATACCATTATTGAAAACGTTATTGATTAATAATTGTCAATTTCCAAAAAAAGGCAGCTGGAATTGTCAGAGAATTTATGTTTAATCCGTAGAAAATTTGAGAGGCATTTCCAACCTAAAATTCTAATTCATGAACTTGATGTACCTTTTCTTGATATGGTTGTTTTTTAACTGAGTTCAAACATATTTTACACTTTTGAGAATTAAAATCTTACACTTCTTTTGAGAAATTTTGCTTGATTTTTCTTGGCACTATTCAAATGTAATTATATTATTAATATTTTTGAAGTATTATATGTAACTGAATAAAGCATGTTTAATTTTTGGACATTGAATTCAAACCCTTTAACCTCACCATATTCATTAATTTTTCAGTAGTAAGTTTTTTTGACTAAGGTTCCCTTTCTATAAGGTTATGTGATGAATGATTGTTGTACTTTTTCTTTCAAATATGAATACTTGCTTGCTTGCTTTTTTTATCCCTTCACTGTATTTCTAAAACCTCCAGACAGACAGATACTGAGTAGAATTACAAAGAAGTCCTAGACTTGTTTTGTTGCTGATGTTATAGGGAAAGCACTAAGAGTTTTTATTGTGAAGCATAATTTTAGACATTTTTTTCATGAATAGGCTTTGTAGATTGAGTTTCTTTTTATTGCTGGTTTGCAGGCTATTTTTAGCATGATATGCTTTTGAATTTTTTCAGCTGTTTTTGCTGTTTCAATTGAGATATTATGTATTTTTTTAATCTTTAGTTTACTAATGTATATTCCACTGATTCACTTCTGGATTAAAAAAAAAACTTGCATTCCTGGAACAAATCACACTTGATTATGTAGTATAATTTTTTTTATGTTTCCAAATTCAGCTTGTCTTAGCTATTTTTGTTAACATATTTTCTGAATTCATAAATGTATATCAATCAGTAGCTTTCTTTTCAAATGGTATCTTTATCTACTTTTGGATACTGACCTCATAGAATGAAGACAGACCTGCTGCCTCTCCTATATGTTGGGTAAAAAAATTGTAATAGCTTGGTGTTCTTCTAACATTTTACAGAATTCACTATTGACACCATTTGTGCCTGAACTTCTGAGAAATTTCCAATTATTCATTTAATGTCATTATTTTTTATTATTCCAGTCAAAATTTCTATTTCTCTTTACCACTGTTTTGGCAGTTTGTGTCTTTCTGAGAAACTGTGCATCTATTCAGTGTTATATCTTTGTTTCACACACAGAATTTTGTACTAGTTTACTGTAGCTAGGGAAAGTCGGGCGTCCCAGCACTCTGAGAGAATGGGGCAGTGGGATCATGAATTTGAATTCAGGAAACTTCATAGTTTAGCAAGAAGCTGCCACAAAATGTAAAAACAAAAATAGAATTTTACTCTGAAAAAGTTTGCAAATTTGGTTAAGTTTTCAAAGAAAAAATCTACACTATCTTAGCACTAACTTTGCACTACTGTACTACTAGTTTTGTTTTTTGTTTTTGTTTTTTTCCATTTTCTGCTTCTCTTAGTTTCATTGTAATGTGAGTTTTACATTTTTTTTCCTGTTTGCTGCTTTTGCATATAAGTTGTTCTTCAATTTCTTCTTTTTTAGGTTACAAGTTTAGTGTACTGATTTGTATTTCTTAATTTGTATTTCCAGAAACAAATAATCTGCCATGTACTCTCTTGTTTGTGTTCTACAAGATTAGTTACATTTTTCTTTCATTTCATTAGTTAAAGTTATTTTGTTCAATTTTTTTATTTTTTAGGTAGATGTTTGCAGTTCATAATGGTCCTATGCCTCATAGAGAGTCACTCCATGCACATAACACACCTAAACTCCTTTTTCATTCCCTTTCATTTCATTGATTGTTTACCTCAAATTTTGTTTTCAAAATTTATTTAAATTTTGTTTTAGAAATTCTTTTCATGATTTCTATCCTTTTAAATTTTTATGTTTTTTTTTTTACAGCTTAATATAACTACTACTTAAAAAATGTTTAGCACATAGTTGGAAATCTGTATTCTTTTTATTCTGGGTATATGTTCTATGAATGTCTTAAGCCTACTTAGTTCACAACCTTTTTTAAAGTGTTCTACACAACTGTTGATATTTTACATACTTGACGTATCCATTTCTGATAACACAATAATTAACTCTCCAGCTTTTATTGCCCAGTTATATCTTTATATGTTAACTTTGTCTCAATTATTTGGTATATATATTATATCAAAACAAAAAATCAACATTTTGACTTTTGCAACATTTCCCTCTCTATGTCTGGTGATTTATTTGCAAATATATATTTAATGTGTGTTATACAAATGTCAGTATATTTTCTTTCTTTTTTTTTTTTTATACCAGGAATTGAACTCAGGAACTTGCACTTGCCAGAGTATATTCCTCTTAATTCCGTTATAGCTGTTACTTGAATGCTATAACTTTCTCGTGTTTTAATCTCAATATAATTGTATCTCTGAAACTAAAATGATTCTGCAATAGATAAAATATAGTGCAATGTTTTACAGCATTGACTTCTAATGCTTTTGGATAATTTTTGTCCTTTAAATATAAACTCATTAGTGGTATGTTTGATTTATACTCATCAGTTTGCAATTTGTTTTACCTTATGCCACTTTGTTCTATTTCTCCATTATTCCCTTTTTTCTATTAAAATGATGCTTTCTAATGTATGGTATGTCAAAAGTTACTTTCTTTGTGCTTGTTCTGGAAATTTTAGTTAAAAGCTTTACTGAAAACTGTCCAGTTGATTAGCATCAATGTAATTTTAATAACACACAAAATTGTTTTCCTGTGTAGCTTCATTTATTTTCTGTCCTGTGTATTGTAATAGTCATGCAAAGTGTACTTTTATTCATTGTAATTGTATGTCTCCAAGCGTATACCTTTGTGAAGTTCAAAATATATATCAGAAGAGTATGATCAACAGACGTATGTATATTGTTTTTTATTTATTTACATAGTTTACAAATTATTCTTCTCTATGGTTATTCAAGTTATTCTCTAGTGTCCTTCCATTCTAACCCAATGGACACTTTAAGACGTATTTTTGGTAAGGTAGGTCTGCTAGGGTTGTTTCTTATCTCGTTTTATTTGTGTTAATTTTTTATCTGGCTATAAAATTCCTTATTAACAATCTTTTCTTTGTTTTTACTTCTTTGACTTTTGATGTCCCCACTTGTGGCTTCCATGTTTTTTTTGGCAAAAAGACAGCTGTTAATTTTCTGGAAATACCTTGTATATGTTAAATTATTTTTTTTTAACTTTTCTTTCTACACTTTCACAGTGATGTCAGTGAGGATATCTTCAATCTTTGGGTATTTATTCAAATATCTTTTTTCTTCCATTTCTTCGTCCTATCTCTGGAGCATTAAGTATATGTTGGGATACTTGACAAAAAACTACATTTCCTTCATTTGGGTATCTGCTTAATTGTATTTGTTTTATTCTGTTTCTTCAAAAAATATTCCACATTAATTTATTTCAAGTACTCTGATGTTCTTTCTGGTGGTTCTAGTTTCCTGTCAATCTTTTATAGGGAATTTTTCCTTTCACTATTTTCCTTTTCAACTCCAGAATTTTGATTTGGTTGTTTTAGACAAACCATAACCTGTTTTTGCTGTCCTCTACTTGGTAGGATCATGTTCTCAAGCTTTCCTTTAATAATTTGAACATAGTTTTCTGCAGTTATTGAAAATATTTATAAGAGTTGATTTTAAAGCCTTGTCTAGTAATTTCCACAATTGAGTTTTATCACAGGTAACTTTACTTTTTTTTTTTTTTGCGGCACCGGGAATTGAACTCACGACCCTGCGCTTGCCAGGCAGGTGCTTAGACCGCTGAGCTAGATCCCCAGCCCTGGTGTTTTTGAGACAGGGTCTCACTATGCTGTTCGGGCTGGCCTTGAGCTCACTTTTTGCCCAGGCTGGTCTCAAACTCACAATGATCCGCCTGTCTCAGCCTCCCAAGTGCTGGGATTACAGGCATGAGCTACCACGCCTGGCTAGTAACTTTACTGTTTTTTGCCTATACATAGACCATAAATTCTTATTTGTTTATGTGTTTCATACTGTGTTCTTGTTGCTCAAATTGGGCTTTTTAAATAATTAATTAATTAAAAATTAAATAAACCAAATCTGGCTTTTAAAATAATTAATTAATAAACAATGACAACTATGAAAACTGAAATATTCTACCACTGGGATTGGTTGCCTTTGCAGCGACTGTTTTTTGTACACTTTGTTTGCTTAATGATTTCCTAGACTCAATGCACAAAGTTTTTAATTCTCTGTCATGTGCAGTTCTAAATTCTGTCCTACTTTGCATTATTCATCAGTTGATTTGACAGTACATGTCTTAAATGAATTAAATGAATAGTCTACAACCCTCTGCCTAGATCTTAGTGTGTTGGTGGTGGGTTAGTCTTTCAAGGCTGCAGGGATTTGCAGCTCTGCCTCATCTTCCACTCATTACTTGCCAAGATGCTCATGGTCAGGCAGAAATGAGAGCTTCGAGTGTTCATGTCTTCATTAGTCATGAGCACAGCCTGTTGACATTGAACGTGCTGAAGAACATGTTAAAACTTCCCAAAACGTCTGTGTACAACTCAGTTCCAAAATTTGCCTTCTAAAAGTATTAACTGGGATTTTGTTTACCAAACTTTGTGTGACTATCTAACCCAGTGGCATTTTATATAATTTGGGACTAGTTGTTTTCAACACATGTTCTGGGAATACAATTTCTCTTAGAATGACCTCTTAGGTTTGAATAAAGACAATCTGCGAATGGAATTGCCCCAGTGGGATTCTCAATAGTTCGAATGGTGGCAATGTTCTGGAGATGGGGATTTGGGAAGAGATCCAGTGCTGTTATGTTTTCTCCAGGGGTTTCTAGCTGCCGGTATTTACTGGTATTCATGAAGACTGCTGCTATTCTAGCTAAAACAGGAATGGAGAGAGAGGAATGTTAATCATGTAAGTTGAAAGACCAAAAAACTTTTCTTTTTTTAAAATCTGAATCAGTTATGCTTTTGTAAAGAAATGCTTATACTTCCTAGACTGTTATAAGCCTTGAGTAATGGGCAGTGTTTTGAAAGGTTGTTTTTGACAATTTTCCTGTGGTTGTAATTAGTCTTATGAAAGAGTGTGTTTACAGAAACGTTTACTCTGCAATTTTAAAAATGTTTTGGCACCTCCCCAATTTAAATATAATCATTAAATTAAAGCATTTTCTTAACCAGCATGTTTAGTATAACAGAAAACTAAATATGTTTTTTCTTTTAATTCTTTCTTCTCTGTTAAAAATGTGTTTTAATATGTAATTTGTGTCCAATAAAAGGTCTACAGTATATATGTACCATTCCTTTACTATAATATTTGTGCACTATATTTTAGTAACTGAATATTACAGTAAATGACACTAGAATCCAGTAGCTTATAAAATATGTTAGAAGGGATTAAGTGGCTCATGTGCATGATGATTGTATAGAAGACGAAAGAGTGCAGTATTTCTCAAGCACTCATAAAACATGGGATTACCATATATTTCTAAGCCTTAAATTAGCTATTCATCATATCTGTTCACTCTACAGTCACAGGAAGTTTCTTAGTAAAAAATCTGAGTTAATTATTGATTATGTATTCCCTACTTTGATAAATCTTCTGTTTTCTAATTATTGTTATTCGTGAATTTTATTTGCACAAAACCTGTACTGATTTCTCATTAAATTTGCATTAGTCGCCTTTCCTTTTGCTGAGACAAAATACCCAGCACACACAATTTAATGGAAATGAGGCTTAATCTGACAGATGATTTAAGAGGTTTCAGTTCATGGCTGTCTGGGTCCATGGCAGATAGTTTATGATGGAAAAGTGTGGCAAGGCAAAATTTCTTATTTTATGGCAGCCAGAAAGCAGAGCGAGGGTGGGTGAAGCAGAGAATAAGGGGAATGATACAGCCCCCATGGTCATCACTTCATGCCCTACACAAACATACCCATAAGTCTACCCTTTGTGGCTCCCAAAACAACGAATTTGGCAATCGGAACTGTCACAATACTCTTTGATACTTCACTTCTATCATGTGAAAATTAGCTAGATTCCTCATCTATGGATTGCTCTTCTACACAGAGAGAAAAAACTGGCTCAGTCACCATCATTCTTATTTTTATAAACATTTAGTGCAAGACTTCTCAAAGACCACTGGTATGGAAAGAAATAATTATAAAATGATTTAGATTAAAATTGATTATTTAGGCCTCAGATAGAAGAGGTGTAATGGTAGATATCAAGACAACACAACTGATCAACACAATTAAAATGCTTAGGGATCAAAGTAGCCTAGCAACTGACTTCTGTGCACTCTACCCTTGAAAACTCACTCTAAAGTAGTCACTCATTGCTTCTTTCCCTCTATGGATTCCATCACAGTGTTATCAGTGGGCAAGCTCATCCTATAGTCACTTTTACTTTTAGAAAATTTTAGGTTTACAAAAGCAAATGTTTCTTCTCAAAGGTCATATCTAAAGTATGTTGCAAGAATTTTGAGTTTAGAGTTTAAATTCTAAAATAATAAACTTTAATTTGAACTGTAAAAAATCTGCTAACTGCATACTTAATTTAGAAGTTAAACATATGGAGGTGTGATAACATTTAATTGAAAATTATTGGATTTAAAAAGGAAGGTTAAAGGTAGTAGGATTTGAAAATAAAATATTCCTTGGGAAAATCACTGGTTTTGTGAATAATTACAATACAGCAGGCAAATTTTAGGATACAGATCATTGTCACTGTAATGCATTTGTACTGTTAAGTTAGTTACACTAAAATTATGATACTAAGGTTTATCTTATATATCTTTTTCTGGGAGATCATGGGCCAATGAGCTTGTATAAATTTTGTAAAACACAAGTGAATTCCTGACCATGGTAGGAAGACAGTAATCAGCTCTGCTACAGCTTACGTACTTTCTGATAAATGCCGGATCTGAAGCCAGTTCAACAACTCCCATTTCTCTTTCAGCTTCTCACACATCTGAACAGTTACATTTTTAGCCCATGATGAAAGTGGCCAGTTTCTATGGCACCAGTATCATCAGTTTTGCAGCAAATTCAGGGATAGATCAAAACAGTTTCCATCTTTTTCTTTTAACTATTCTGTGTTTCCTCTCATTTATTTTACTTTTGCAAATGTTTGCCTTTCATAATTTGGGTCTTTTCAGATGAAATTGGAACATAAAAGGTTTAACCAGTAGGATCAATATTGTAAGGTTAAATTTGCACATTAAATTACAATCATTTATCCTATGCTTCCCCTAGTTTTGTTTGTATGTTGTGGTTCTGACAGAAACCGTAGACCTCTCTTACTTCTGTGGGGACTTCTCTTGAGGTTATGCTATGTTCTTTAATCTGAAGAAAGTCATTGGTTCCTTTTCCATTGGCTCTACTCCCCTGTATTTTCATTCCCTATATCACTATCAAGAATCTGCTTCATAAAATTTTAAACATACCCTAAGAAAATGTAGTGAAGGGATATTTTCATATATTAGAATGTATAAGTGAGCAAAAATATGAGTTAAAAAGTCAGTGATTTATAGTTGTATCATGTCAAAATGATAACAAAGCATAGAAGCACTATAATATATGCAAAGTTATTTAACAATACTTAATGTATAGTCCATTCATTACTGACATTTGTGGAAAGGCATGGTGTACTGGAGGTGCCTTAAACAGGCATGTAAGGACCTCCTTCATGTTTTCTCAGTTCTCTTTTCAAGGTGTTCATGGTAGCTTGAAATCATCATTGAGAGAAACATTTTCATTTACACAAACTGCTAAATATGATGAACAGCTCCTCCAAGTAAAAGCCAGTTTTTTGACATTTACCATGAAACCACTTTCCAAGTCTTAGTTGCTTTTCTTCTCATTGGGACACAAAACTTGACACTCACAATTTAAAGGAGAACAGGATCATTTTGACTTATGTGTACAGGCCATGATCAACTGGTTCCAAGGCAAGACAGAATGGCGGAGAGAAACAGAGACTGAAGGGAGTGCTTGAAGGGAAATGGACCCTACCGGGCAATGCCCTAGGGAGCCGCCATGCTAGCCAGACTCCACTTCCTGAGAGCAAGTCAGCAATGCACTCCTATGATCAAATTCTTTCCCACAGGCCCATGTGTGAGCATGTGAAGCTCGTGGGAGACATCCAGGTAGAAACTGTAACAATGATTGAATTTGAAGTCTATGATATTCAGATATTTTTCTTCATGGTACAATATCATGTGGTATGGAAATATTGTAGTAAATGTGATTTTTTTTTCAGTACATTTTTCTGTTAAATTTAGTACCAGAAAATAAAACAAGAAGGGAAGAAAGAAAGAAAAAAAGAAAGCCATACAGTTTTGTGAAGACTGTTTTTGAGGTAGTATTTTCTCAGGACTAGTTGAAGAAGTCACTTTCTCATCATTGGGATAAAATACTGGGACTTTCAACCCAAATGAGCAATGGATCATTTTGTCCACAGTTTTCAGTGTGTTCCACACATTGCAACTGGCACTGATCCAAGGTAGGAGTGGTGGAACCTTAGGACAGGAGTAGCAGCTCAGCCTATGCCAACAGAGAAGCAGAAAGAGAAGGGAGAAGATAAGGATAAGCACTCATCCTTCCAGGTTGCATCTCCTGTGACTGTCCTCCCATGAGGCTCCATCTACTAACAGCACAGTCAGCAGAGATTAGCGCCCTAATGACTATAGCACCCACATTCTCTGAAAACATTTTAGAAGCCTCACTGATGACTACAGGAGACATTGGGGGACATTTTATATCTAAGCCATAATGGGATTCTAGTGTGGATCAAAGAAAAATATGCTGAAAAATTTATTTCAAAAACATTGCATCTACACTGATCGTAAAGTTTTTCAAAGAAAAAGAAAAACACTTGACCAGAAATTTTTGTTTTGAAATTTAAGTTAACATTTCTGTTAGGTTGATTAGCTAGCACCTTTTAATGTGCCTGCAGCTATTAATGTTCTTTCAACACTTTTTATCTCATTGAATAAAGTGCATCCATGCATATAAACACAAGTTCCATATATATATTCATAGAAAAGCAAGCAAAAACTATATGGATAGTAATAAAATTCTATACAATAGTCAGGGTGTGGTGCTACATACCTGCTATCCCAGCACTCGGGAGACTGAGGCAGGAGGATCCCCACAAGTTTTACGCCAGCCAGGGCTACACAGTGAATCTTAAGCCAATCTGAAATAAATAGCAAGACTCTGTTTCAAAAAAATGTATAAAATACTAGATTTGTCAAGCTGAGCATGGTGGTGCACAGTCATAGTCCCAGCACTTGGGAGGCTGAAGCAGGAAGATTGCTGGGAGTTCAAGGCCAGAGTGGACTACGAAGTAAGTTTAAGGCCAGCCTGGACCATGTAGTGAATCTGTGCCTCAAAAAAGACAAAATAATAATAATAATAATAATAATAATAATAACAGATTTGTCAAGATTCGGAATCTTTTAGAATAAGATACTACTCTTTCAGTTAAATCTATACATTAAATTCTCTTTCCTCCCCAAAATATAGACATTTAAAGAACTAGCCAGCAATTATTTTTTATAAAAACTTTTATTTAAATTTGTATTTAATGAAGAAGCTCCATATATCTTTCAGAGCTAAATTTAAGCAGGAAAACACACTATTAGCTAACACTTCATATTTGTTAAAAAGCACTATGTAGTCTAACGTTGAGATTTCAGAATTGTTTTATATTTCCAAAAAGTAGTTTATATCTAAAATCTATATTCAAAATTTGAAAGTAAAAGCACTACAAGGATGCAGGAAAAATAGTATTTCTAATAACTCTAAAGAAAATGGTCTCAGGAAATAGTAATTCACTTTATTAGAAAAAATAATTCCCCTTTACACTACAAAATCGCACCTTAAAGAACTGTAAAACGACTGACTGTTAATGGCCGTTCTCTGTCTTGTGTTCGTCTCTATGGCAAAACTGTGTTACCCTCTCATAACGTGCTAACACATAGCAAAAAGTGTTTATTTCTGTCATTTTCGAGCCCAATCTGAACAAATAACACAAAGATATACGCGAAATAGAAATATTTGCTTTGTGTGTAAACACTGTACACGAGAAATTAAAGTAGTTTTTATACTCCTTTTTGGAGCCAATTTCAAAAGAATATGAAAAAAATTCTCAAAATAAAGGTCAATTAACTATAAACCCTGTAATATTCCTTAATTTTTCACAAATATGGAAGTTAACTATCACATTTATGTTTGACCGTGAATGTAGAGTCCTTTTTCAGGGGCCTTAAAATATAAATCTCTTTATCACTGGATTGAATTGGTTCTACTCTAAAATAACTTGGTATAGTTTTTGTTTATATTTAATTTGGTTCAAGTTCATGCTAATTCTTTTTTTCCTCCTTCACTACATGTATTTTCTGAAGAGCATTTGGTGAAGTACAGAAATCATCTGAATTCTATTGCATCTTTAACTCTGCACAAACAAAAACTCCCAAGTGTTACCAGACAGTGGATCCCGAGGCGTCTTTGCAGGCACTCGGCGTCCCGAACCCAGAACCAGATCAGACACTGTGAAAGCAGTGCTAGTGTGCACTTACTGAAGGTGGAAACGGAGCTCATTCCGAAAGGCAGGAGCAGGCCAGCGGACAGGTGCATGCTCCCTCATGCACTTAGCCACA
>RJWT010029149.1:0-15002 GCA_004365215.1 Cuniculus paca | reverse complement strand
CCTGACGGACGTATGGAGGTTGTCCCCCGCGGAGTGTAAGCCCCGCGTGTAACTTGTAACTGATAAGGTAAATCCCAGTAAAGGTAAACTGCTTCCTGCCGTTTCGGTTGTCTCTGCGTTGTCCTTTGCTTGTTTGTCTCTCCTCGTCCCTCTCTCGCCGGCCGAGGGATCTCAAGGAGAGGAAAACCCGCTGCTGATACCACTGGCCCTACCTCAACACAACTCTCATGCATCACATATTTGGATATATTTCTGATGATAGTGAAAACCTCCAGGGTGGACAGGATTGGTCCTCAGTGAGAACAAGCTTGCTCCAGTTTCCCTTCTGCCGCTTAGGCCTTCTAGGTGTTAGGGGTGACTGGAACTCTACCTGGCCCCCTTTTATCCTCTTTCTCACTTGCCATCTTCTTGTCCACTTCCTTCAGTTTTCTCCTGATCAGTTAATGTAATCAACCACTCCTACAGTTGTGTTAGCAGATGCAAAGATTTGTATTTTAGAACTCTCTCATCACCCAGATATACAATTTTTATTTTAAAAGAGCTTAGAAGACACAGACACAGTAGGAAACTGTATCTGACAAAGTACTGGTACCCTAAAGCACCACATATGCAGTCATTTATTAAATGATTCATATTAGTTCTCCCACCTTCTCCATTATGCAGAGTAAATTTTACTGTTATTATTAACCTTCTCACCTCCTCCATTGGACACAGATTGGGAAAAACTATTAATAATTCCCTCTCCTTCACTCAGCTCCTGCTGTTAGCATGAAAACATTTGGTTGAACCTGTTTGGTTTAAAAAATCTCAGGAGCTTTGTTCTCTCTATTCCAAGTCACTTTCTCAGTCCTCATTACAAGTTTATGAAGTATTGGAACATGCTGTGGCTTCGTCAGTGTTTGTAATTACACTCCAAGGTAGATACTGCTTTCCTTACTTTTTAGATGAGAAAAATCAGACATCTTGGAGTCACTTTTCCAAATTGCTGTAAAGTTGAGAACTAACCCAAGTAGTCTCCTTGCAAACTCTGCATTCACGTGCTGAAATCTGAACCTCGGTTCTGAACGGGGGTTTGTCGCATAGACTTTCTCCCCTCAATCCAGCCCTGAAAGGAGCTATTGTTCCCTTTCTGCTCGTGGACCCATGGGGGCTTCGGGGTTGACCATTGGATGGTAGAGCTGGAGAGAGACTCACTAGGTTTGCGATGTCCATGCCTTCTGGTAGGAGTCTGTATGGGGGACACTGAGTACAGCATCTGTGGGCACGCACACTTGAGTCTCTGCTGCTTCTGTTTCTTGTGTATGTGTTTCTCTGTGTGTTCTTTAAATCATCAAATAAGAGGCTCCTTCATGCCGCAGGGCTTTCACAGTCCTATTCCCTTGGCCATGACCTCTTTTCTTTAGATTCTTGTATCTTACCACTATTGTAATCAACTCAAGGATGCTATTGTGGGGTGAGTTGTGCTCCTCCAAAAGATCTGTTCAAGTCCCAACTCTCAGCACTTACTTTATTTGGAATGAAGGTCTTCGAATATGTAGTCAAATTAAGATTAGGTCACTTAATCCAATGACTCGTGTCCTTTTAAGAAGAGGAAAATTTAGACAGACACAGACATGTGCAAGGGACACACAGACACACAGAGGAGAAGGTCATGAAGACAGAGGCAGAGACTGGAGTGATATTTTTTTTACAAGCCAAGGAACAAACTCTTCTCAGGAAGAACCCACCATCCTGACACCTGTTTCAGACTTTTGGCTTGCGAGGTCTCAGGACTAGGAGAGAATACATCTGTTCCCTTAAGGCACCCCATTTATGGTAATTTGTTATGATAACTCTAGAAAACTAATGAAGAAATCTTTCTGGGCTTTTCAGATCCACTAGCTTCTTCAAAGGGATGTTTTCATAGCATTGGCTACTTATCATAGCTTGTATATCTTATGTTCAGTACTTTAATGAATCTTCTCCCCCACCTACACACTAAAATAGATCCCTGTGAAAGAAGGCAAGGTGCAGGGACAGCCATTAGTAGCAAAGCAGTGCGGTAGTCAATAGATAGTTTTTATTTTTTATTATTAGTATGTATTTGCAATACATATTCGGTACATTCATTGTGGGGAGTTGGGACGTGTTTTTTATGTGAAGGACAGGGCAAATGCATGAGGTGAGTGACAAAAAGAGAGTATAACACTTATAATCTCTCATCCACTTTTGCTGAGTTAGATTCAGAACATTTGTCACTTTAAAAGTCTGTGGGTAATAACAGCATTTATAAAACAGTTCACAATATCAGAGAAAACTGTCAACAGTGACACTGTAGATGGATACTGTAAAACCGTGAAATATGAAAATAAATCATTTCTGTAAGTTGGAGTAGTTGGATGCTCTTTAATCTTTTTATTGTTAAATAGCACAAGAATTATTTGTGCCATCAATTTTGTATGCAATCTAAAATTATAGATTTTTTTATTTGGTGAAAGCAGTAAAATGTTGTGCTTTTCTCTAACTTTAGTTATGTATTCATTTACTTTAAAATTATCAAAAAAGTGATGTTGTATTATGATTAAGGACAAGAGTCAGAACCCAAGTTTAAAGACTTGCTCTAACCAGTTGCTAACTGTGCTACCTTTGGCACATTTTTAAACTCCCCTGTGGTAAAGTTTTACATTTTGTCTCGTAGGGGAGTTCTTTGTATCTACTAAACTAATACAAACACATGCAGAAGTAATTGGCACATAGTGAATCTCAACATATTTTACTCATTATTTGTACTATTGGATGTCTGACCCTCGAGAGATCATAGTGAATAGTCAGTGACATAATCGCATCTATCCATGTCATAACCACAAGGTATAAATAATTTTTTTCACCTTTAAGAACTGAAGAAATTAGACAGATGGGTGATGTGTAGGGTAATGAACTAGATTTTGAAAACACATTTCTTTGTAATAAAAATAGTGAAAGCTTAATTAATCTTTTTGTTTTGGCAACAGAGTAAGGGGTATGAAATAAAATGTCAATTAAAAAAACCCTCTAGAATTAAAGTTTCTTAATTTCATCTTTTAAAGACATCGATGTATTTTTATGGTAATTTTTAAGTTCAAGTTATTGTACTTTAGCTCCAGTACTGTCAAGCCAAAATTTGAAAGGATTGCTAAAAAATCTAGGTTAACTGAATAGTTTCAATACTCTTAATTACAACAATTTCAATTTCTGATCAAACATGTCAGATTTTAGAAAATTTAATTCATTAAACATCTCCTTGGCATTTATCCCTTCTCAATGAAATACCTTCTTGCAACAATGCTGCAAACATTTGTTTGTTAAAGAAGTTTAAAGTCAATTAATACATTTAATTGTTAGAATAACCAAGCCAGAGGTGTCAAGTACAACCCCTTGTGTTCAGGCCAAGACATAGTGTGGAATTGTCTTCAGGAAATCACTGCCACCTTCCCTGGAGAATATCCAGTTGGTAAAATTTCTATGAATAGTCTATTTTGGCTAGAGAGAATAAAGCTCATTTTAGAGCTTGATCTTATTTTTGGACATTTCTCATCTTATCTTTGCAGTTAATTGTGGGGTCCTGGTCATAGCAGGACAGTGAAGACAGGAACAAGACTCCTCGGTGGGCCATCCACACCACAAGCAGTCATTATGCCAGGCCTGGACTTCCTGAGCACTAGTAAGGCTCCACAGGAAGATGAATCCTGCCAACAAGATTCCTACCGATCCTGTAATTGTCTAGTGAAATTGATAGGCTATGCTTGTCAAAGCTGTTGTTTGTCATTCTTCCTTCCTGGCTCCCTCCTCCCTCCTGCTTTGTGGCTGACGATTTCCGTCTGCAGACTACACAGTTGATGTGTAATCTGGCCTTTCATGTCTCCCTGAATGTGCCTTCATTTCACTCCTCTGAAACCGCATCTTTCTCAAATGTTTCTTGTCTTAATATTTTTGAGTGACTCTTCTTTGCTGTTGAAGAGTCAGACTTCACCTTTGGGAATCAAATAGTAAAAATAGAAACAAATTTCAAATGAGGAAAATAAAACAGGGAACTGAACTGTTTCTTCAGGCAAAGAAATCAAATGTTGTATCTCTTGTTTTTCTAAACAGAATATATTTGGGTTTAACACTTATCAAATTATGACAAACTTTGTGTGCTTAAGGTCCTATACTGAAATCTGAATAACTTGGAGCACCAAGTAATAAAGGAAATGTAAATAAGCCGATGTTTTACATGTAAACGTTTTTAGATTCAGGGTCAGAAGTATTTTCTCCTATTGTTTTTTCTTTTTTTTTTTTTTTTTGGCGGCACCAGGGATCAAAGTTATGACCTCGCACTTGCCAGGCAGGCACTTAGGCCTCTAAGCCAAATCCCTGGCCCTCTCCTATTGTTTATGATCAAGCTAAAACATTATAAAATGTTAACAGCCAGTACTCTCACGAAAGCATTCTTGTACTTAATTTGGCAGTTTATAGATAGCTACCAGTGATACAACTAAATTAAATGCTCTTTATCATCGTTTTTCATAAAGAAAAGCCTGTTTAATAGTTGAGAAAATAAAAAAGAAAGGCAAAGTGGCACCATATTGCCTAGCTTCCTTCTACACCCTCTTCACAAGGTAGAAGGCTCTCGAGAATGTAGGCTTTCTTTTCTTAGACTCAAGATAGATGAAATTTATGAGAAACTGTGGATGAGTCGTTTCTGTTGGTTCACAATGTGGCTATGTGAGTTCCTTCATTTCTTATTTAAAGAGTCAGAAAAATAGAATTCCATCTTAGGGCATTCCCTAAGGAAATGGTATCCCTTTAGCTTCAGGATCTTCAGCCTGTGCCCTGGTGTTCCTTCTAGCTTCTGATCAGAGAAATACACCTTTATTTCTCTTTTCTTTTCTTCTGGTTATAGAAATGGAGTGTGTGTGTGTGTGTGTGTGTGTGTGTGTGTCTGAGAGAGACAGATACAGAGAGGACACACACACAGAGACAGAGAGAGAGGGAGTGAGAGAGAGAGATAGAAGAGAAAAGTTTGGGGCCTTCACTTACACTCATTTGTTGTATACTGATTTATAGAAGTTGTGGTCTAACTGTTGGCATACCTGCTTGACTTAGACTGAACCCTAAGTTATACATAAATTTAAACATTTTTTTCTGTGGCACAGTTATGCATAATAATACTGGTTTCATCTATTACATTATAAATTTATAAAGTGAATAATGCCTCGATATTATATTATGATATTTGCTTTCATTTTAGTGGAGAGACAAAACATGCAATGCTTGATGAATATTTTCTCAATACACAGGCCACTATCAGCTTTAATTTTCATGCCTCAAAAAAGTCAGGAAACCACTAAGGATATAAGAACAGGTTCCATATAGAGATTGGGCAAAGTTCAGTAAGCACATACAAAGAACCAGCCATGTTTAAGATGTTGTTTGGTAAAGTAGGATATTTACTAGGACTGACTTGTTACATATCTTTAGGGGTATCATTCATGTATGATTCCTACAATAGCAGAAAGTTGTAGCACAAAATAAATAAAAATTTTCATTGGTATCCTGTGGCCCCCAGAATGATACCATCTCTTCAGCATTAAAAGCTCTTCAGAATCTGACTTGAGCCTCATTTAGCATAATCTATGTTATTTCAGATTTTGGTACATAGAAGCTGTTCATTATCCACCTTTTGCTATGATTGACCCATATTCTTCTATCTTTTCAGATCTTTTCTTTTACTGTAAGCTTAATCTAACAGTGCATATCAAACATACACTCACCTATGACATATGGTAAGAAAAACATGAAAATTCAGCATGTTTGAGTTGAAGGTAAGGGAAATCTAAAGAAAACAAAGCTAGCACAACAATTTAGGCCAATTTAAGACTGCATAGTAAGTTACAGAGGATGCTGATGGTTTGAGTAGGTGTATGATATGTGCAGAGTTGTGTGCTAGGAAGTCAAGTGAGGTACAGAATAAAACTACTACAATTGTTAAGCAAGATAGAATCAGGCTCTAGCCTGGAGTGGAAATGAAGAAAGAAAATACAGACATTTTCAGGGCAAGACAAGATAATTGACAGACAGGGCCTTGGAAGTTATTCCATTAGTAAAAATAGAATAGAGGGAGTCCTTACGAGTAAAACCATGGGAAAGAGGTAGGCAGAGAGGCAGCTGAGATGGGACTAAGGCTGAGTGTCTGAAGGAATACAACAGAATTAAGAAGAGTTTCTTCTTCAGCCATACAGTGAACGAGTTTCCTCGTATACTTTACTCACTTAAAAATCATCTAAAATTTCTTAATTAACAACAATTGCAGAAGCCACTAACAGAATAAAAATAGGACTCCAGAAATATAAACAAACACCACAGATGGCTTTTCTCAAGGGCATCTGCCAAAATGTGATGGTTATTGGGCTCTGGGGACAGAAAACAAATGCTAGTGTTTCTTTCAAGAGTAGGACTTACTTCTTGTGAGAAGCCTGAATGAAACTGGTTGTAAGAAAACTGAAAATCAATCTACTGTGCCAGAACATGAAGGTAAATCAATGCTTCAAAGTTACTTATGTGAAGAATGGATAAAATTGTTTCCTCACGTGGAGCCACAGGTCACCCTTCATGGCATACTGGTAATGTGACCTAAATACATGCTATCTGTATTAGCTAAAGATACACTGGTTGAAGGACTAGTGTTTCCAGAGAACAGAGAGATGTAACTCAGAAACACTTTGGAGAAACACCTCTTCCACATAGACCTCAAAAAATGTCTTCCAGATAAATTTCTGAGGCAGAAAAGTTCATTGAGGGGAGAAGATTGTCTGATCTTCACAAAGATTCAAATATGTAAGTTATTAGACAGAATAAATTTATGTTAGGAATAAAAATATTAAAAATTAAATAAAGGATGAAAAATATAAATAAAGGACTATAAAAAGTGGAACTTTAGGAAAAAATATCATCATTATAATCAAATATTAAGTAAGTGGTAAACATCATATGAAATGACATATTTGGTGACCTGGAAGCTAGATCTGGAGAAATAAGTAGCATTAATAAAATAGATTGAAAAATATGTGTAAGGGGTTAAGACAAACAGGAACCATCAGACTGTGGGAGTCCAATATATGCTTCATGGTATTTCTGGGAGGAGAGAACAGGAAGATTTGAGAAGATAGCAGAAGTCTTAGATAGCTAATAGTTAAGTTTCTAATTGGGGGAATTTGGCTGTGGTTTGAGTTCTACCATTTTATCATTTTACGTGAAAGCTCTGATTGGGACCAGCCCCTGATTTGTACCACCTGGCCAGAGCCAAAAGGTAGCAAATCTCTGAGGGACAGAGTACCTGCAGATCTTCAGATCACCCCCAGATGTCTCCTACCTTTGTGGGATTTTAATCCCCCTGCTTCCTTGCTTCTGTAAGTCTCTGACCCTTTAAAACATGTTGTTGTATAACACATCTAGCTTCTTTAATTGCTTTCAGTGGAAGTATGAAACTGTTATGAACTACTTCCTTCTATCAGGCAGTGGAAATGGTTGAGAGTTTTAGATATTTTAGCACATGCAATAGCTTGGAGTATTTATGAGGGGGCCTGTGGCTGGAGGAAACTCAGACAGGGTGAGGGCACTCATAGCAACTGAGAATACATAAAACCTTGTAGGCTATGGTAAGAAATTGTTTCTTAAAAAACTGTAGGATCAAAATGTGTAAGAACCCAATGTCATGAAGGGAAAAATCTCAAGGGAAAGAAAGAAGATAAAGAGAAGGAATATGATTTTGAGTGAGGTAAGAAGATATCCTGGAATTAAACTAAAGAGTCTCAGATTCAAAGACAGAGGGACACTTTGCCACTGCTATCATTTATTACTATGTGGTGGAGGTAGAATAATTTAAGGATGAAGAGACTGCTAAATTCTTTTGATCTTCATGGTGCAAATAAGATCAAAGGCAGCCTCTACTTGAAACATAAGGAAGGAATCTTTTTGTTAACACAAGTTAGCTTTCCATGATATTGATAATGAAATTGCAATGGTCTTAATGCTTGAATTCCTATCTCCCACCAGATTCATACGCTGAAGCCTGAGCCCACGGTGATGACATGGAGAGGTGCAAGGCCTTTGGAAAGTGAGCAGGTCATGTGTGTTCCATCCTCACAAATGTCCTTACTGGCCTGGAAGGGTCCTGAGGGAGCTTTTTTGCCACTTCTGCCATGTGAAGTTGTTGCAAGAGGGTACAAACTACAGAGAACAGATCCTGACCAGACACCCAATGTGCTGTGAACAATAAACTATGTGTTTATGCATTGCTCAGTCAAAGGTACTTTACTGTGGCACTCTGAATGGACTAAGATGCTACTGATTACTACTTCCCTTGAGATTATATCTCCATCTTCTGCCATTGATTGGCACAGTCTTTACTCAATAGTGAAGTCCTGCAGAGGGTTCACATCTTTGACTTCCAAATAACTTTGGCTATCGAAAATCATTTTTGCTTGATTCTGTTGATTATTTTGAGTTTGCAGAAAGGTTGTGGGATGGCATTGGAAAGTTTCTCCATAAAAATACATATCATGTGACTGTGTGAAGACCATCAGAAGTCCATAGGAGCTGTGTTTGTTTGCCCACTGTTCTGAAGGATATAACATTTATTGGATGGAGCCATCGAGAGAAAATAGTATTGACAAAATGGCAGAGAGTGAGTGTGATGAGGTACAGGCAAACATCTGCACACACATCAGGCAGAATAATTTGATTTCCCTATCTGCCATACCTGGGATGCATGAGTGAAATCTCTTTGGAATATGCTCATTGATGCTGCAAGATGATCTTCATGATCATTGTCCTCTGATTTCCTGGTTCTTCAGAATGGCTTTCGTATTCATAAGCCCATCATGAATATATGAAAAATATACTAATCAAGCTGAGTTCGAGCCATGAAATTCTATGTCACTTATCATCATACCTTAAGCAGTAGGTCACGGCAGGTGGGAAAGGAACTCACAAGGTACTTCACTCAGAGAAAGTGAATGGCAAATTTGTTAAGTAAACAGTATATTTGAAGTCTTGTGTGACCATTGGCAAAACTCTCATCACTTTGGCTTCACTTTCTAGATCTACAAAATGAGAAAATTGGACTAAGATGTAAGGTTAATCCTAGACTGGAATTGCTCTGACATTTTATGGAAAAGGAAAAAAAGAGTAGAGTTGGGAGGCTGGAAATTCAGTTTGGCACAGAGCACTAATAAAAAAAAGAGGCACAACCTTATGCATAATTAAGGACTTTCAATTTAAAATTACAGCTCAAAGTCAGGCATGGTGGCATATACCTGTAATCTCAGCATTTGAGAGGCTGAGGCAAGGCCAGGCTGAACTACATAATGAGAACCCACCTCAAAAAAATAAAAATAAAATAAAGTAACAATTGTATATTTTTACAGAGATAAAAATATGTTTTAAATGGGCTGTTTCGATACAGATGTGAGGAAACACTTTTGCACTGTAGTGGGAGTGTAAACTGACACAAACTTTCTGTACAGTAATCTGGCAACATACCTAACAATTATAAAAGCACACATCCTTTGATTTAGACAGTATACCATAGCTATATTTGCACATTGGTAAAAAGACTTTTTTATAAGGCCTGATAATTATACTGTTTTTTTCCTAGTAGCATAACAATAGAAACAGCCTATCAGTATTTGCAATGGAATATCATGTGCCTATAAAAAAAATAGAATTTACATTTGACAAGAAAAACTGAGAACATGTTAATAAGTAAAGACAGAAGTATATAAATACCACATTTTCCTTATTCATTCGCCTGTTGGTGGACATACAGACCACTTCTAATATTTAGCTATTATGAATTGTGCTGCTATAAATTTAAGTATACATGTATCCCTGTAGAAGTAAATTTGCTTGGTTAATTGATTAAAGAAAAATTCAAAAGACATGTTACCTTTCTCTACCTTCCTTGAGACTTCTGTATCAGCAATAGGTGTAGGGCCAGCAACTATGGTCTAACAGAGCTGACCAGCAACTCTGATCAGTCAATACTGGCACAGAAAGGAATGGATCTCTGGTGGAGATAGTCCATTAACGGCCTCTTCTCTGTCTTATCCTTCTTCCTACAGTTGTTCTTTTCCCCGTGTGTTTACACTCTCTACCAAAATTACTCATGTGTTCTTCTCCTCAACACTCTTTATAGTAACTTAGTATAATGAACATCTGTTTTTTTTAAAGCAGATAGTAACAATACTACTGTATTACTGAATACCTACCATAGGCTATGCAGTAGAAATAGTATTTTATATGTAGTCTGTCATTTAACCTAAAAATGATAATCTACAAAAATATTAGCTCTATTTGTCATATGATAAAACTCAGATTCAGAGAAATGAAATGATTCATGCAGAGGATACAGGTTAGTAAGGGGTTGAAATCTGAACTTGATTTTTTCTGCTGCCAGAGTGTGTACATCTACCTGTGTGTTGCTTTTAAGATGTCTTTGCAGGTGTATAAAACATTTTCCTATAATGGCAGTTAAATACATATTAATTAATTAATCCTACATGTCAGGTGCTGTGTGAAGTCCTCAGTAAGTACAGCCAAACTATTGGCTCCCAGTAGGGACAGAAATAAACACCATGCTCCAGGGATACCAGGGTCCTGGAACAGACATGCACCCAGTATTAATAAACACAATGCTCTGGAAAGGCAGACCATTTCTGGAAAAGTAGGCCATTCTCACGGTTGCCACATGCTAGCTTAACATTATTCAATTAATTTGCCTTTAAATCAGCTCGTTCTTTCCTGTTAAACTTTATTGGAGCGTTAACTGAAGTACACATATCTATAAAATCAAACTTGTAGTGTATTTATAATATTTGTCTAGTACATGCTACTAGAAATATATTGCAGGGGACAAATCCATTTATGTCCTATCTAATATCAATCACACTGTGAAAAATACTCAACTTCCATGATGTTGTTGCTCACAGAAATATAATATGTAGTTCCAGGGCTCCCTGAGTACTGGTACATCTTCCCTGGTGACATAGGCTGCTCCAGACATTTTTCATCATGTACCTACTTTTCAAACTGTTTGAATAGAGGCTCTACATAGAAGAATGTTTTGATGTAAATTTGTAATGAATCAATGACTGATATGCAAGTCAGGTCAGAAATAATAAAAGTCTTCTTAGCAAAAATGAATTGAGCAGGAGATTAGAAGGAGTCTTGATCAGAAACAAATGCTTCTGTTAAGACCAAACTTGGGGTGTTTTGATGTGAGCTACATCAGTTAGTATAAAAAAGGAAGCTATAAAAAAGTTTAAACTGGAGAAGATGTCTCAGCCTTTTCCCTAAGATTATAAATCAGAGACCATGTGTTTTAAATTTGTGATATATAATTATAAGTAAATATTTGTCTGTTTTCTAAAAAAATTTCCTCAGAAGACATTCATGGAAATGTGCAATTATTTAGTCTGAAAATATTTTGCATATTTAGATATATACAATTAAATTCCAAAATTCTAATATCCATCTGAAAGTGGAAAGATAATGTCAGCTTGACAATAATATACCAAAAAAATTTAGAGGAAATAAAATTAAGAAGATACATAAACTAAAGAAAGAGTAATGTTTCACCTAGCACTAGGTTTCAAATAGTAACCCTCACATCTTGAAGAGAAGCAATATTCCTGAATGTTTCCTGAGGAGTTTGTTAAAATTACAGAAGTTAGGCTCCACCCATGTAAATTCTGAATTAGAGACACAAATATGAGGAGTGGGAACCTTTGTTTTTAGCCTGGCCCTAGGTGATTCCAAAGCACATCACATTTCACTATTCTGACAATTAGCTGCTAGTCACATATGAGGAGTAATGGATTGGAATTATGGTTACCAACACTTCGGTTTTCATTAGGATCAGTTTAATAATCAACAGAAAATAAAGAGCTGTTTAAATGTACTACTTTTCCTTCACAGTTTTAATTTCTGTGTTTCCTATTCTAACTTGAATTTTTCCCCTCATAATTGATGGGTTTTTTTGGGAAAAAAAGTGCAATTTGGTGTTACAAAATACAGTGAATTCTCACTCAGAGAAACGCCACCTCTGAGAGTGATCTCAAAGGTCCAGGGTAAAGAACACCGGCAGTGCTATGAGTTCCTGTGCTTGGTCTGTGAGGTCTTGGAAAGCACTGCAAAGCAAACTGGGCTCTCCCTTCAGAGGGGGCAGTTGCTCACATGAGGTGGTGAAATCACCATCACTACTTCCAGGGCACATGTTATTTTCTTGTGAGAATCATTCTTCACATTCAACCAATGGTTAGAGCTGGTGATAACAGCAGAGAAGTCTGAATCATTCAGCCTAAAAGATGGTATTTGAGTAGAAACCAAGGTGTTGAACTGGCAGTAAATAAGCTCCCTTAAATGAAGAACATAAATAATTTGGATTTATGGAGCTGTTCAATGTTTAAGTGCTACCGTATAATTGTATTATGAAAACTTAAATTATAAAAAGAGAATTGAGATGCCCTCAGCATCTAATAAGAGCATTCAGGATCTACATTGTGAGGCCCTTGTATATGCAATATTTGCATAAGCTCATACACCCCCCAGGAAAAATATTTATGCCACATCTACACTTACTTATGTGTGCACATGACTACAATTACACACATACAAATATTTCTATATGTAGTCACATGACTCTTTCTATATGATTATGCAATGATATATATATGTCTTGAGATTTTTAGAAATACAATTAAATCCTTTGTATATTAATGAGTTATTCTAACATCAATATAAACAAAATGAGAGATGAAATTATTACTGTGGTATTTTTTGTTTTGTTCTCCCATTTGTAACTTATTTTAAGGTCCCATCATCTATGACATTCTATTCTATTTTTCAGAGCACACACCTCTTCTAATAGGCTAGAAATTATTTAAAGACAATGATACCCTGCTTGTCTTTGCATACTTCAATGCTGAACAGAATGATCTGCACATAGGCAAAGTTTAGTAAAATTCAACAGAGGCTGAATCTATAAAACAGTCAGAAAACATGAGATCCACAATGAGTTGTTTTGCTATGATCTTGTTGAACTTGAGTGAATCATTTAAATTTCTGTGCAAAGGAATGAACCAAACCAGTTTACTCCTCTAGACAGTTATTAAACTGATTTGGTTTAATAATTCCTCAGGGGAGCTTAGAAATCTTCGGCTTCACATACTTGAATTTTTAAAAATCTTATGAGTGCTGACTACAGGAAAATGGCAGAACAGTAAGCAGCAGAGTAAACAGATTCTCTGAGAGAAACAGTCCAGATGCTGGAATATAGCATCACGGGGAGGACAAAAGGAAGGAAGTGGGTCCCAGGGACCCACGAAGAATCTAAAATATGAATTGAAGCCCACAGAGAGAGTAAAAAGAAAAACTTAAACCAAGAAGAAGGTGGTAGCTGGTGGCACCTTAGCCTGGAGTTGGACTCACCCTGTGAGAGGACCTGTTGGAGCCTGGGGGCACATGGTCGTGGTGGCTGCTGATGACCCCAGAGGTCTCTGTGGAGAGGCACAGTGGTGGAAGAGAGCGGCAGATGTGGAAGTTTGTGCTTGCTGGCGGTGAGTGCAGAGGACTCAGTCCTCCCACAGGAAAGAGTGATTGGCCGGGAGCCATTTTGGAGTCTGGCAGGATAAGCCCGGGGACAGGACTGCTGCCAGCTCCTTCCAGCAGCTCCAGGTTGGGTGCAGACCGGTGGAAGTTTCTTGGACTGAGTCCTGCTCCTGTGTGCATTCCAGAGAACATCACTTAGGTTCCCAGTCAGCTTAGGTCTGCAGGCCCTGGCTGGCTCTGCCCCATGCAAACTCCAAGGGCCCTTGTGGGCTGGCACCCAGCTCAGTGCAGAGGCATGGGCACCCACTGTCAGATACCTATAGCCAGCACTGGCTAGAAAAACCAAACAGTCTTGCTTCAGAGAAATTTTAGCCAGTGCCAGAAGTGCCTGGGACCCCACTATCCGTGTGTCTGGAAGACCCCAGGAATATGTTAAAACAAGAAAGGAAAAGGCAGTCTCTGGCATCCAACCCAAGCAGTGCAAGTCCAGGAGAGGTAAACACGAAAGAGACTGGGAGTTGCACACCTGAAATGTCTGAAGTGATGTCAACTGAAGTGAAGAAACAACTTCATGAAGCTATAAGAGAAATTAGAACAGAAATACTATCCCAGGTAAAAGAAGAAATGAAAAACATAATAAAAGAATTCCTAAGCACTTCTAAAGAAGACATAGATTAAAAAAATAGAGGAGCATAGGAAAATGAGGGAAACCATAGATGAACAATATAAGAGAGATTTAGAATGCATGAAACAGATTCAAAGAGATATCCAGAAAATTAAAAACTCCACTGAAAGCTGGAAAAATCACTTGAAAGAAACTGAAGATAGACTTTCAAACCTTGAAGACAGGATTGCAGCTTGTGATGGTGAAAGGAAAGATCTCTTAAAAATAACAAGGACTCAGGAAGTAACAATTCAACAGCTGCAAGACAATGCAAAGAAACATAACTTAAGAGTAAAAGATGTGAGTGAAAAAAGCAGGGGTCAAGACAAATGACATCAGGAGTCTATTTGCAGAAATAATTTCAGAGAACTTTCCAAGCATGAGAAAAAGAAGTGACATTCAAATAAGTGAGACATATAGAACTCCAGCTAGTCATAACCAAAACAAATTTACACCCAGACATATAATAATCAAGATCCCAGAAATTCAACACAGGAACACAATATTAAAAGCTGTTAGAGAAAAGAAACAGATTATCTATAAAGGAAAACCCATCAGAATCATGGCAGACTTCTCAACACAAACCATCAAGTCAAAGAGGCTGGAGTGAAGTAATGCAAGTTCTGAAAGAAAACAACTTCCAACCCAGACTGAGGTACCCTGCAATACTTTCTTTCAAAATTAATGGAGAAACAAGATACTTCCACGACAAAGAACAACTGAAGAAATT
>RJWT010029147.1:0-15006 GCA_004365215.1 Cuniculus paca | reverse complement strand
GTTATCTGGACCTGGGTTTTCCTAATTGCATCTGTTTTGTTTGATTTTAATGTACCTGAGGGTATGGACAGTTATATTGAAGATAGCAAGAGGCATTATGGTAGCCATTGTTGATTTCCTTCTATCTTATTGAAGTCTTGTATCATGTTCATTGTTTCATTTTGATTGACTATTCTATTTTGTTTTGTTTCATTTTATTATGTATGATCATATAAACAGTTACTTTGAAGATAACAAGATGCATTATAGTAGCCCCTGTTGTATTTCAATTGTATTGTTTTGAAGTACTGCATTTCTTTCATTGTTTTGTTTTAAATGATTGTATTCTATCCTGTTTTGTATAATTTTATTGTGCCTGAGGGTATGGGAAGTTATTATGAAGATAGCATGAGGCAAAATGGTAGCCATTGTTGTTGTTTTTTTAACTTGTTTTGAAGTCTTGTATCGCGTTCATTGTTTTGTTTTGAAAACAAATTTAGAAAAGCTAATCACTTCTTTTCTGTTTTCCTACTGAAGTTCAATTGAATTGCAATCTGTTGATTCATCAAAAGCATTAATCATCCTGAAAGAGAGCTTTTCAGTAGATCTCTACCTGAAGTAGGTAGCAAGTCAGGAAATAAAATATTTTACAGGCAAAAAAAAAATGCAGTTAATAAATTTAAACACATGATGAACAGAGACTGGATCCCTGGGACTTCTCTCACCCTGTTGTTACTGTCTCGTCTCATTTTCCATCCCTGTCTCCTTCTCGGGGAGGCAGTGAATCTGAGTGAGTAGATCAAGATGTGGTATTTAAGACACAATGGGAACACCTTATCACTTCATCCAAAAATGCCAGAAGAATTGTTTTACCTACAGAATAGATAAAAATAGAATGTTTTCCGCAATGTACGACCTGGAAGAAAACATGTCCATTGTGAAGGAGAATCTCAGTGTGATTCTAAATTATGTTATGCAAACAATATATTAGACTATTCTTAGTTATGTAAATAAAATTGGAACATTATTAGTTTTTTCTCCTTCAAATTAATTGTCTTTATCAGCCTTTTTTGGCTGCCACAAATACATTTGTTAGCATGAATCTTACAGATATCCTAAAATTTGCCTTCAACTTTTCACTTGTCTCTTCTATGTCATTAGTAGAATTAAAGTTATGGAATTAATATTTTTATTACATAAAAAGTTAAAACTTAATCTCATAATCAAATGGAAGATTGACAACAATACAACGTTGTAGCCAGGGATTGCAAGGAAAATGATTACATACAGGACACATAATTTATAGTATTATTTGTAATGATCACCCAAGGAGTCAAATATAATGAAAGTACAGGAAATGTGTCCATGCACTAAAGAGTTATAAAATCCAACCAAGGGACTGGAGCCCATGGCAATATCCTGCATGAGTCCAGCAGAAGGCCTAGAGCCGATGACAATGTCTTCTGTATGTCCAACTGGAGGCCTGGAGCCTACAACAATGTCTCATTCAAGTCTGTTTCATGGATCTGTGCTGGGAAGGCCCCAAGGTCAGCACTGGAAGCTAGAAGGTCTGTACCAGCGGGGTGAAGGATCTGTGCCAGTAGGTTGAGGGATCTGCACTGGAGAGAAGAAACAATGCTCAAAATAATGACCAAGGCTCCCCCCAAAAAGTACCACAGCCTCCCTCAGCGACAATGAGGTCCTGAGCTCCTCTGACAGTGAGAACAGCCAAGTACATATTAGGAAGCAGTGTGACAAGCTCCTCCAGGTGTACCAACAGCTCTAAACAACAACACATTTAGAAGAATCCACAGCACTACTCTTCCTCTCCAGGTCTCCTTTTTTTGCTAGCAATTTTCCTCAGGTGGGCAATCCACACTCAGCACCACGTTGTGGAGTTCAGTTGGTGTTTAAGTTGACCACCAGTTTTTAATCCACCACATACAATAAAAATAGTATTCAATACAAAATTTAAATCAAAAAATGTCTCATAAAAAAAGAAACTAATATTAACATAAAACTTTCTTTTTAGCAAGGTAAGGTATGTAAAATGTTCAACATGCCATTTGCAGACTGAAGGGAGAGAGAATAAGGCCACACCAGCAAACAAGTCCAGTCTGGGAACCAGCACCATGCATGGGCCACTGCCAGACTGGGAACAGCCAGACCCCACCCTCTCCCCATGAATCAATGGCATTCTTGGATTGTGGGGAGAGAGAATAAGGCCAAACCAGGTAGAAAGCCCAGTCTGGGAGCCAGCGCCATGAGCCAGCTGGTGCCTGACCAGGAACAGCCAGACCCCAACCCCTTCTGGCATGCAGGCTGGCAAACAAGAAATACCATCCCCACCCCACACCCTCTCCATAAGCAACCAGTTTATCTGGAGAAACACAGGCTGTGATGATAGCCATGGAGGTGAAATGCAATTGGATGCCTGTGGTGCTTTGGTGTTTCACTGACCTTGCAGGTCTAGGACCTGTGGTCTGATCATCTGTTCAAAGGACAGCGGTGTGCGGTTTGGCATCTGCAGGGATCTCTGTTTGAGGGTGGTAGCCATTGTTGATTCCCTATGATCTTGTTTTGAAATCCTATATCATTTCCATTGTTTTGTTGGGTTGGGTTTTACTCTCTTTTGTTGTGTTTGATTACGTTAAATCCAATGGCAGGAGCAGCTGTTTCAAAGATAGTAAGATATACTATAGTAGTAAGTTTGCATTTACTATTGGCTTGATTTGAAGTCCTTAATTGCATTCATTGTCTTGTTTTTATTTTTTTTTCTGTTCTGTTCTGCTTGATTTTTACTGTGTTCAAAGTTATCTGCAACTATTTTGAAGACATCAAAAGGCATTATGGTAACTATTGTTGATTTTGTAATGCTTTGAAATCCTGTATCATTTACACTAGTTGGTTTTGATTGGTTTTATTCTGTTTTATCCTCTTTAAAAAAATTTTTTTAAAAAGTGTTCAGCACCCCTGAACATTCAAAAGATGAAAATTAAAACAAAACTAAGAGTCCATGTCACTCAGCAAAGAATGGCTACTATCAATAAATCAACCAATAACAAATGCTAATGGGAATGTTTGGAAAAGGAACTTCTCCCCAGTTGAAGGGAGTGCAAACTGATGCAACCACTGTGGAAAAATACGTGGAGATTCCCCAAAGAACTATGCCTAGAAGTCCTATTTGAGTATTGCCATACTTGGTATCTTCCCAAAAGAATTAAAAGCATCATAACACAGTAGCGCATGTGCACCCATGTTTATAGCAGCACAGTTTGTAATAGCGAAATCTTGGAAACAACCCAAATGCCCATCAACTGATGATTCAATAAAAGAGATTTTTTAATACAGTAGAATATTACTCAGCCATAAAGAAGGATAAACTTGAGACATTTATAGCTGTCTTAGTGAATTTTTTTCTTGTTTCTAAGACAAAATTCCTGTCACCCAAGATTAAAGGAAAAACAGTTTATTTGGCTATCAGTTTGTGGAGGTTTCAGTCTGTAATCAACTGGCTGCAAGGCAGGATGGTACATGGCAGTGGAACAATTATTAATGGCACAGAAACACACCAAAAGCAACAAGAATAAAAAAAGTGGGAGGTAAACAAGACTTTTCCTGCCCCTTTTATCGTATCCAGACTGCAGGGATTAAGGCAGTGCCAATCCAATAGGTAGAGTGGTCCAGAAATCACTCACTCTTAATCCCATCACTCTTAATTTTAGCACTGAACTATGAATCAATAACAAACTCTAGATTCAGCTACCTCCAAAAAAAGTCCCATCAGAAAATGCATGAGACTTTGTTTGGGGGGAACATCTAAACACAAACCATAGCAATAGGTAACTGAATGTATTTAAGATAATACTCTGAAGTGAAGTATATCAGACACGTATAAATATCGCATTGTTTCTCCGGTGTGAGAAACTGCAAGTGTAAATGAAAACAAAAATGTATAATAGATGTGTGCAATAGGAAGAAATTATTCCAAAGGAAGTGAGAAGTAGAGAGGGAAGGGGATGGGAAGAGAAAAAAAGAAGAATCCAGATGTATCATATGTAGGTACAAATTGCCTGTGATAAAAGTGATCATTAAGTATGTTTAAAATTGTGCCAGTAAATTAATTTTAAAAATTAAAATTAAATTAAAATACATGCACCAAAATATTTTGTATACAGCTGCACTGTTGTATTTGATTATCAAATTCCAGGAGTCTTTTTATGATGTTTTGGAGTCTTGTACTAAAGGACCATGTCGTCTGAAAATTGTATTTTGAATATATTGTTTCCTACATGTATCCCTCTTATTTTTCTCCCTTGCCTGATTGCTCTGGCAAGTATTTTTTAGACATTGTGCAGAGTGGTGATAATGAATAGCCTTGTCTTGTCTTGATTTTAAAGGGCGGGGCTTCAGCTTTTCTATGTTTAATAAAATGGTAGTAATTTGTTCATAATTGACTTTCATCATGTTGAGACAAGGGCTTCCTACTCCAATTTGCTTCAGGGTTTTTATGATGAGTGGATGTTGAATTTTATCAAAGGCTTTGTCTGTATTTATTGAGATCATCGTATGATTTTTTGCCCTTGCTTCTGTTTGTGTGATGAATTACATTTCATGATTTGTGTTTGTTGAACCACTTTTGATCTTTCGGATGGTTTGCCATACCTGTTTGCCAGGATCGTGATAAAGGTTTTTATTCTATGTTTATTAGAAATATTGGCCTACAGTTTTCAATTTAGGTTAGATTCCTATCTGGTTTTGAGATCAGGATAATGTTAACTTCTGGAAATAATTTTGAAAGTAGTTGTTCCCTTCATTAAAGAACTTGAGGAATATTGGTGCTAGATTTTCCCTGAATTTCTTACACAATTTAGTGGAAAATTTATCAGGTCATTGACCTTTCTTAGTTGGTAAGTTTTATTACTATTGTTATTATTGTTACTGTTATTATTATTACTTCAATTTCTTTGCAAATTATTATATGGTTTAAAATTTTTTAGTCTTCTTGGTTCAGTATTGGTCATTTATATGTATCTAGAAATCTCTCCATTGTTTCTGAGTTCTCCACATTTTTGGCATATGTGTTTGTGAAGTAGTTGGTGATATATATATATATATATATATATATATATATATATATATATATATAAATTTTGGATGTGTTTGTTGTGATTTCATCTTTTTCATTGCTAATTGCATTAGTTTTTGTCTTTTTTTTCCTTTTATGTTAAGATTGTTCATCCATTTTATTTGTTCTTTTAAAGAACCAACTCTTCTATTCATTTATTCTTTGTGTGTGTGCATGTGTGTGTTTTAGTCTCCAGTTCTTTAATTTCTTCTCTGAGCTTTGTGCTGTTTTTCCATGTACAAGCTATAAATTAAGGTCATTGTCATTAGATGCAACATGCTGTATATATCTATTAATCCATTTGTGTGAAGGTTTGTTTTAAATCTTATATTTCTTTGCTGATTTTTTTGTTTGGTTTATCCTTGTATTTGTAATAATGGGGTAACGAGATCCACTATGATAATTGTATTGATGTTTCTTTGATCTTTTATGTCCATTACAGTTCATTTTATGAAGAATGGTGCACTGTGATTTGGTGCACATATGTTTCTAATTGTTATCTCTTCCTGCCAAATAATTCTTTTAAACCATATATAATGTCATTCTTTGCCTATTTTGATTAGTTTTGGCTTGAAATCCATTTTGTCTGAAAATAGGATAGCTGCTGCTGCTGGTTTTTGGTTTCCTGATGGGTGACTTATTATTTTCCGTCTTTTGATTTTCAATCTATGATTTTATTTGTATGTTAAATATGTTAGTTGCCTACAGCATACTGCTGGATTTTATTTCTGATCAATTCTGCTAATCTATATCTTTTGATTGATGAGTTAAATCCATTTACATTGATAGTGATAATTGGCAAGTAGTGATAATTGACTTGTACTCATCATTGTATCAATTTACTGTCGTCATTTGCTTTCTTTCCCTCCTATTTAAATGCTAGCCCTAACTGATTCATTCATTTCATTGGTCTTCTTATCATTGTTAGCATCATTGTCTCTTTGTAGGATATCATTCAAAATTTTTTGGAATGCTAGTTTGATTGCCATGAATTTCTTTAGGTTTTCTTTTCATGGGAGTATCTTATATCTACAAGTTTGAAAGATAATTTTGTAGATTATAGCAGTGTCTGATGGAACGTGTTTTCTTTAACAGCTTGAAATCCTTCATTCTAAGATTACCTTGCCATTATGTTGTATTAGGAAATCTTTTGTAATTCTGATAAGTTTTCCTTTGTCAGTGGTTAACTGCTTTTCTCTAGCAGCATTTAACATTCTGTTCCTGTGTTATACTTCTGGTTTTTCATAATTATGAGCACGACATTTTGTTTTGTTTTATTATATCCTGACCATGGCTATCAGGGGTTCTGTGTACTTCACTTTTTTGTGTGTTAAATTCTCTTTTCTTGTCTGGAAATTTTTCTGCTATCACTTGTGTAAGCAGGTTTATTTTACCATTTGTGCTGTCTTCTGAATTTTTGGTAACTGCATTTACTCTTATGTTAGTCTCTTTGAATCATCTAGTTATTATTGGATCAATTTTCACATTCCCTTTTTGTTTTTAAAGTATCTCCCTTTGATTGGCCATTGACCACAGTGCTTTCCCTAGGTCTGACACTCTGTCTTCACATCGGTCATTACCACTACCCATGCTTCCACTGATGTTTTTAACCTCATAGATTTCTATTTGGACTTTGTTATGGACTCCCATTGTATTTATTCTGGGCATTCATGCTTTGTACATCTTTCTTTAGGCTGTTTAGCTATTTATTAGTGCCTTCTATACACTTCTGAGGCTGTGTTTCAATATAGTCATTATGTGATTCATCATATCTTCTTTACATTTGCCAAGGTGGTGGTACATATCTGTAATCCCAGCACTCAGGAGGCTGAGGCAAGTGGATCACTGTGAGTTCAAGACCATTCTGGACTACAAAGTAAGTTCAAAGCTACCCTGAATTGCATAGTTATATCCTGTCTCAAAAAGACATAAATAAATAAATAAATAAATAAATAAATAAATAAATAAATTTGCCAAGGACTTTATAGAATTGTTTTAACACCATTTGTATCTTTTCAGACCTATCTGCTGTATACTTTATTGTTTCCTTCTCTTCATTGCTCCCTGCACTGATATTGGGGGAGTTACATGGTTTTAGAGGCATTTTGTTGTCATGCTTTTCCATGTTGCTTCTTTCCATTTGTCCATTTTTTGTGCTAGTGTTTGTAAATTCTTTGTCCAATTAATCATTTCACTGAGTGAGCCATGTATTATTTTTTAATTCCCAGACAACCAAAATATTGGCATAGAGAGAAAATCAATTCCATTCTACTACTGTGCTATTGTGTATGGTACTAAATTCAGTGACAATAGTGACATTAAATGTCATGTGGATATTGACAAAAACTTAGGAACCATGCATGGACAGTCTTTTGCCAAAATAAAGAGGACTCTGACTTTTGTGAAGACAAATAGGGCCCTCATAACTATCTATAATAATTCAAAGCACTGATTTCTGCTGGATATTGCCAGCAGTGCCAATATTCATTCATAGGTTAAATACCTTCCTTTTTAGAATTGACCCATCAGGTGATTACTCCCACCAATTTTGGCCTCCATAACAGAAGACAGGCCACATGAATTTTTCCATGTGAGTTCAGGAATCCAAAAGGATCCAAGTATATCCCTATTTAGCTCACCTTTTCACCAATCCTATCTTCTAAGACTGACTGTCATGCAGTTTCTATGAGTGGGTATCACTTCAGGCCTGAAGCAAGAGTCTCCTCCTGAATTTTGTTCTGTTTTTCAGTCATGACAGTCTGTTGGTTGTGGAGTCTATTTCTCTATGCTACGGACAACCCAGAGACTGGAGGTAGGGCACTCAGTTCTCTAATGCTTCAGGCACTGGTCCAGGTCACAGGCAGGCTTCAGCATCACTGGGGGGCAGGGTAGGAGCTTTTCAGGTCCTCTGAGCTCAGAGCACGGGTCCCAGGCCAGTTACAGAATACTAGCAGATTAAAAACTGAGAAAATGTTATCTGTCAACAACTTGAGTAGAACAATATCTTTATTACCATAACACATGATGCAACACTGCTTTTTCTCTCTTCTGTAAGTCAATTTATGCTCAGTATCCTATAAGTTAACTTCATAGGTAAGAGGTAGGATTTTTGTTCCTGAAATGAGCATATTTTTGAGAAATGTATAGTAGAATTATGAACTACATTTACTAGTAATAGCAGAATAAGAATTTGTCATTATCTTAACTTGTATGTAGAGACAATGTGCACAAAAATAAATAAAAATCATTACATTATTACAATACATTATATATGTAGAGAAGGGCTAAAAATTGTAGAAGTATTTCACATTTGATTTACAGAAAATGTCCTCATTAAAGACACACTAAGAATATTTGAACTTATATTACATTATTTAAGGATGTGAGTTCCGTATGTGAACTCACCACAATGAAAACTTTTTGCCTTAAAGTCAGGAACAAGACAAGGATGTCCATTATTATCACTCCTATTCAATATAGCTCTGGAAACATTAGCCAGAGCAATTAGAGAAGAGAGAGAAATAAAAGGAATAAAGATAGGAAAGGAAGAAGTTAAATTATCATTATTTGGAGATGATATAATACTCTACATAGAAGACCTAGAAAATGCCACTGAAAGATATCTAGATATAATTGACAAATTCAGTAATGTGCTGGATACAAAGTCAACACTGAAAAATCAACAACCTTCCTGTACACAAACAACAAACTCACTGAAAGAGAAAAAAGTGAAACCATACCCTTCACTATAGCATCCAAAAAAAAAAATGAAATACTTAGGAATCAATCTAACAAAGTAAATAAAATATCTATACCATGAAAATTACATTACTCTGGAAAATGAAATCAAAGAGGATTTCAAAAAATGGAAAAGACATTCCCTGTTCACAGATAGAAAGAACAAACATTGTCAAAATGGCCATTCTCTCAAAATTGTTCTGCAAATTTAATGCAATTCCAATCAAATACCATTTGCATACCTCACAGAGAAATCATTCCTAAAATTTATCTGGAATGAGAAGAGACTAGAACAGTAAAGGCAACTCTGGGCAACAAAGGCGAGGCAGGAGACATCACAATCCCTGACTTGAAATTATACCAAAAAGCTACTGTGATAAAATCAGCATGGTATTGGAATCAAAACAGACGTGAAGATCAATGGAATAGATTAGAAGATACAGCCACAACTACAAACACACTCAGCCACTTCATCCTCAAGAAAGGGGTCAAACACATTCACTGGAAGAAAGATAGCCTTTTTAGCAAGTGGGGCTGGAAAAACTGACTTTCTGTATGTCAAAAACTAAAATTAGACCCATGTCTATCACTATGCACTCAACTAAAGTCAAAATAGATCAAAGACCTAAACATTAAAACAGAAACACTAAATCTGCTGGAAAAAAAGTAGATAGAAATCTCAAGGACATAGGCATAGGCAGAGAATTCATGAACAAAAATCAGACTGCACAGGAAATACTTCCCAGAATCAACAACTGGGATCCCATCTTATTAAAAATATTTTGCATGTCCAAAGAAATCTCCAACAGAGTGAAAAGAAAATCCACAAATTGGGAAAATATCTTGGCCAACTCCCCCTCAGACAAAGGATTTCTGTCTAAACCATATAAAGAATTTAAAAAAACCAGGCCCCCACAATTCAAAGACCCAATCCAAAAATGGGCATCTGAGATGAATACACACTTCTCAGATGAAGAAATACAAATGGCAAATAAATATATGAAAAAATGTTCAACATCAGTGGTCATTCAGGAAATGCAAATTAAAACAACACTGAGATCCTATCTCCAGAAAGAATGGCCAAGATCAAGAAATCCACCAATAACAAATGCTGGAGGGGCTGTGGGGAAAAAGAAATTCTTCTGCACTGCTGGTGGGAGTGTAGGCTGGTGCAACCACAGTGGAAAGCAGTGTGGAGGTTCCTCAAAAAGCTAGGATTAGGGATTCCATCTGACCCAGCTATCCCGCTTCTGGGCATATTCCCAGAAGAATTGAAAACATCTTACCATAGTGATATATGTGCACCCATGTTTATAGTAGGACAATTTGTAATAGCCAAATCTTGGAAACAATCCAAGTTTCCATTAATTGAAAAGGATAAAAGGATAAAAAAGATGTGGTATTTTTATACAATAGAGTATTACTCAGCTATAAAGAAAAATTGCATAGAGGCTTTTATAAGTAAATGGATGTGACTTGAGACCATACTCGTAAGTGAAATAAATCAAACTCACATGTGTAAATACCATATTTTCTCCCTAATGTAAGAAACTGGAAGAGTAAATATGATCCAAAATCTACAATGATTATTGTTTAAGGGTAAGAAACTGCTCAAAGAGGAAATGTAGCTGGGATAGCGGAAAGGAGGAAAGAAGGAAGTGAAAAGTCATTTTCACTCATATATGAGTGAAAATGACTATACTACTAATGGTATTCATTCTTGGAAAAGAACAGTTAATACTCATATGATTAGATCAATTTTGTCTATATCTGGTAATCTGAGTAACCCTTTTGAAGATAACAATATGCCATGTTACATCCATTGTTAAATTCCTATCATCTTGTTTTGTAAACCTCTACTGTTACTGTCTTGGGTTTGTTGTTGTTGTTCCTGTTTGTTTGTCTCTTTTGCTGTTTGTTTTTATTTTCTGTGTAGTTTTTTTCTCTTACATAAATTAAAAAAACCTTTTCTCTATGTAAGTGAAGTTTAACCATGAAAATTTATTAACATAATTTGATCTGAATTTTAATCTCATGTGTCAAGAATTAAGTTCTTTTTTTCATCTTTTTGAGTAATTACCAAAATTTTTCATTGCATTTGCCTGTGTAGGTCTTTCTGTTATTCAGCATTCCATCACTATAACAAATTCCTGAGGTAGGTGCATTTAAGATAGTTTCTTTGACTCACATTCAGGGTCCATGATCTTGGGTGCCACTGTGTTGGGCCTGCGATGTGTTACGCATCACAGCTGGAGTGCTTGGCAGAGCAAAGTGCCCACCTCATGGCTGGGAAGGAACAAAAGGAAGCAAAAAGACAAGATTTCACAGTCACTCTCAAAGACACAGCCTTGGTGACTCCCTCTTACACCCAACTAATGAAGGTTCCACCACCTACCAACAGTGCCATTCTGTAGGTCCACTTCTAGCATGGGGGCTTTGGAGAAGTCAGACTCCAAATTACAGCTATCCCTTTCTGAATTGTTCTCATCACCTTTAAAATTTTTGTTTGCATATTAACATATTAGGTAGTTTTAAAAAGTCAATTTTTTTAGGCCTTGACATTTCTAAAAATTATTAGAGAAATCATTTAAATTTTTAATTTTTAAATCCCTTGATATTCAAAACAATGGGTAATAGTGAAAGCCCTTAGTAATCTAGCCAAAACTGTATAATATGCACACTATAGTGGTTCAGTTATCAAAGTCACTTTAGTATTTTAAGTGTAAAAACAATGCCACATTCCTCAGTGAAATTTGGGACAATAAAAGTGCACATTTGCTCTGAATTAGTCAAAGAAGTGTGTCAACCTCAGATTAAATAACAAAAATTTTCAAGATGTCAACTATAATTCCCTATGAATGTTTTACAATTTTAGATATATTTTTGGAAAAGGATATCTAAACATTGTCTATAACCATTTTTGTAGAAATCCAAACATTTTTTTTCACAAAATGTGTACCATTTGAGCTTGTAGTTATTATACGGGAAAGCAACACGTGTCCAAGTGAAAATGACACAGCTTTTATTTAATTAAAGTTTTATAAAGTACATATGTAAAATTATACGTAAAAAAGTAAGTTCAAATAACATGTTATTGGTCTGACCTATGTGTGCCAACAACTGTGACTTCGAAGTTTAAATTAAAAGTATACATACAAAACATTTGTGTTTATTTAAAAACTTCATTAAAAGTATAATATCTAGTCTTTATTTTTGCCAATTCATTATTGAGTATATTTGCATTCAATAATAATGCCACACAATTAGGGCAAACCTGCTCATTCTATCCACCTTTACCCTAAACACCTAAAAAGACACCATATGTATATGTGTATGTGATATATTTATTTCCCAATCCCCTCCCCTCCCTTCTACACCTCTACCCCATTTACAAAACTTTGTTTCCATTTAATCCTTTTTATAATGTTTTTCTCTTTTCCTTTCCCACTTCCCTCTCACTGGTTCCTCTTTCCTTTTGAATAATTCCTTCCTATTTTACAATATCTATTGTATATTTTGGTGTTTATTTATTCTTTCAGTTTCTCACATTATGGAGAATGCCATGATTACACATGTGTGTCTGATTTATTTCATTCAACAGTATGGTTTCAAGATGCATCCATTTAGCTATAAATGCCTCAAGTTTATCCCTCTTTTTGGCTGAAGAACACTCGCTTATATAAGAAAAACATCTTCCTTATCCATTCTTCAAGATTCTTGTTTGAGTTCTTTCGTGCAGACTAGAGGAATGATGATTAGTGCCAAAGAGAACTTGAGGCATCCTCTCTCAGGTGTCTGGTAGTTAATGGTGACTGTCAACTTGCACCTCCACTACACTTTCCAGCAAAACTCTGATGGCTTCTCTGTGTATTCTGGGCTTCTGCACCACATAAAAATTACTTTATAAAGGCAACCAATTGGGTCTTGTTGTATGACCTGGCCTTGGAAGTTAGCTATCATGCTTTCCTCCATAGTGAGCAGCATGGCCAAATTCAAGAAACAGAATAGACCCAATCTGCCAGTGGAGGAGTGATGTCAATATGACATGATAAGAGAAGGCACTGTGGGAAATCTCTTGTTTTATTTGTCAGAGACAACATGATCTCCAACAGTCATTGTGTTCTTGTGCTGTTATGTTCATCCTTTATATCCTCCGGTACATAGCTACTGGTGTCTACACTCTAATTTTTTTTAACCTCAACTCACTAAACATTTCTTTACATTCTATTTTAAAGGGTTCCAGTTTCTGTCAGAATCTTCTTCTAGACATCCGAAATCTTTCTGAAGCCATTGTTTAAAAACAAGGGTCAAATGTTGTAAAGAAAACAATACCAAGTAGTCATTAATTTACCTTTACAGGAGGTAGATAAAGAGTCAGCTCTTAAAGAGCCTGATAGTAAACTTTTCAAGCTACATGAGCCAAGAAGAAAAATGAAGAATATTAGGTATGCAGTTACATAAATACAAATAGTAACAGTTTTAAAGGTAAATAATGTTTGTCACTCATGAGTTTTATACAATAATAAGAGCTGGTAAACTGACTTTTGTTTGCAAAGTACAGTTTGGTCGACTCTGCCCTAGATCACAAAAAGGCCCACAAATTAGTTTTCATTTGGGTTTCTGAATGCATGCAGTTATTGGATATTTAATTTTACATCGATATGCAGAATTGCAAGAATTCAATGCAATCATTATTTATGTATTTTTTTTTGGTGCACTGTTCCTGGAGGTACTGCAACACAAGGTCAATATGTAGAGTGCAGGAGCAAGCTCCTATTCCATCTCCCAGCTCCAAAAGTCCATTTAATATATTGTCCTCAGATAGAGGACATATCAGATATTAAACTGATTAAAAACAGATACTACACTTCATCTTAGCCAAAAGGCCAAGAAGCAATATATAATTATTATTTCAATTGAAAATAATTACTTAAGCATTATTTGATATGCTTTTCATACAAGCTGTCCATTAATTTAAGTTATAAAGCTAGTATGAATTTGAATCCCAGAAAAGGAGGAAAAAAATGTTTAGGAAAAAAATCAATTTTGAAATTTCCAAGTGAATTACTTGTATTATCCTGTACTTACTTTCTCTCATTACCATTATTTCTTCTATCTTTAATTTTTGTAGCAATCCAAAAAATTTTTTTCACAAAATGTGTACCATTTGAGCATGTAGTTATTATACAGAAAAGCAACACATGTCCAAGTGAAAATAAGACAGCTTTTATTTAAACTTTTATGCAGCACATATGTAAAATAAACATCATTTATCCATGTAATATTGCATTCTGCACTTGTTTTTTTTCCCAAAACTAACCAATCTATTTAAAGACTCAGGGTGTGCTGTTTTACTGGGCAGAGATTGACTTAGAGTACTGGATCTGAGTTTCCTTTCTGTTTTGCTTCATCCATGTATCTTTTTTTTTTAAAGAAAATAGAACAAAATGAAACAAAACAGAACAAAGCAAAGCAAAAGAAAACAGAATAGAGTAAAACATAATATAACATTTCAAAACAGAACACTGCAAGCAATACAGGTCTTCAAAACATAACAACAGGAGATTAACAATAGCTACCCTAGTGTCTCTTGCTTTCTTCAAAATGGTTGTTCATGCATTTACAGACAATAAACTCAAACAAAACAAAGTAGTATAAAACCAGATAAAAGACAATAGCATTACAGGTCTTCAAGTTGGACAACAAGAAACCAGCAATAGCTACCATAGTGTCTCATTTTTCAAAAGAGCTGTTCCTATCTTCTCACATATTGCCTTCAAATAGTGGGAAAGGAACTTAAATCAATCAAATCAAAGAATAAAAGCGCCATTGGATGTCAGAGCCATTTCTCCGTATTTATCGGGAATTTTGCATCTTACTAAGTCTTTCAGTTTCTTACACTAGGGAGACAATGCGGTGTTTACACATGTGGGTTTGGTTTATTTCACTTATGAGTATGGTCTCAAGTCACATCCATTTACCTATAAAAGCCTCAATGTGATCATTTTTTATAGCTGAATAGTGCTCCATTGTATAAAAGTACCACATCTTCTTTAACCATTCCTCGATTGATGGGCATTTGGGTTGTTTCCAAGATTTGCTTATTGCAAATTGTGCTGCTATAAACATGGGTGCACATACATCACTGTGGTAAGATGATT
>RJWT010029146.1:0-15012 GCA_004365215.1 Cuniculus paca | reverse complement strand
GGCATAGTGAGACCCTGTCTCAAAAAGACAAGGGCCGGGGATCTGGTTCAGTGGCCTAAGCGCCTGCCTGGCAAGCATGAGGTCATGAGTTCAATCCCTGGCGCCGCAAACAAAACAAAATAAACAAACAAACAAAAAAAACATACCTTAAGGACAATTTTATTATCTGAAGTTGGTGTCCTCCCCACCCATAGCGCGAATTTGCAAGGATCTCCTTCAACATGTTCTGTGACACCCAACTCTGAGGTCTAGATAAAAGACAATTATACAATTAGGTGACAGTAAAATTCTGACAGGATGCAGAACAAGGGAAATCGTTTTTGGTTATTTGTTGTCATGCCAGATTATTAGAACTAATTCCTTTGCAGTAATAGGAAACCTTAGACCTTCTTTTACTGAAATGAAGAAATTTTGTTCTTAAACCACATGTGGTTATTTTCTTCTTTCTCCTTCTTGATTTCTACTAGGAATCCCAATGCAAGTCAAGAAGCAGAACATCCAGAGGAATGAAACCAAAATATCTGAAAGATCTTAGTGTATACACCCAGAAAATTGAGAGCTAGCAATCTAACCACCAACAAGGCGAGTCTGCTAGTTCTTTTTAAAAGGGCTGCTTCCATGAATTTTCGGCATTAATGACATAGTTTCACAGAAGGCAATGTTTTAACCAGTTATTTTCAATTTTTTTTAAAGCAATGGCATTAATGTCTAGTATTAGCATTAACAACTTAAGGGCTAAGAGACAAAGCCCTTCTCTGTGATACATGCATAACACAGAGGAGTGCAGATCAGGACGGACAGGTTCAATCGGCCCCTCCTCCACACCAACTGTACCCCTGATGCAGCCTTCCTCCTGAAAAGGAAGTAATTCATCATCTCCATCTCTGAAGGTAGCCTCTGTGGGAATCTTAACTTTTAAAAGATAAATTAAGTGAAGATGGATCAGCTTCTAAAACAGACTAGCATAGTCTCTAAGGGCAGATGAAACCCAGCTAGTGAAATTACTAGCCAGCAATGCTGCATTTTTGCTTTACAGTCAGCATGTGACCTAAAATGATGTAAGGCAACCTGTGACCCAAGGATAACCTCGAGCAGGATGTCAGCCAAAGAAGCTGGTATGACAATTATTAGTTCAACTATTAGTTCAAACTTGCAAGTTTTATATTATTATTAAGATGATTTCTATACTTGGGAGTACTTTTAATTTTAGGAGTTTGATTACTATACAGATACCATACAAATGTTTAATGTGTAAGGTGCCCAACTTTCAAATATCAACCAACATTTAGAAGAAATCTGCCACTGAGCAACCCAATTTGTGGGCAGTTTTTATCCTTCTACAGATAGTGACTTCCCCTTGACCTCACCCATGCTTCTCTTCATCTGACCCCGCCCAGCATTTCTGTGTGGACGGCCCTTGGAGACGGCCTCTCAGGAAGACAGACATGCAGGGAACCTGGAGGACACCCCTGGTGCCAGGCACTTCTGAGAGTGGACTGAGATTGTATAGCAGCCAGATGGGCTGGCCAGCAGTACCAGGTACGTTTCTCTCACCTGAAGGACAGTGGCAGGTTGGGTAAGAATGAAAATGCTTTACTGGATCTGCCGTGCGCTCAAGTGCACTATCTCTACATAGAAGGGGCTATAGCTCTTTCAAACTTTACTTTTGCTTATACACATTTTCTCTAATAATACTTTCTCATTTAAAAAAATTTGTACATAAATTTGTACATTTACTTTTCATACATTTATTTTTAATAAAACAATCAAATTTCCATCAATCAGAATCTATACTAAAGCCAGGTGCAGTGGTGCACACCAACAGTCCCAGCACTTAGGGAGGCTGAGGCAGGAGTGATCAGGATCGACAAGTTTGAGTTTCCCCTGAGCAATTTAGTGAGATGCTGCCTCAAAATAAAAAAAAAGTTTTAAGGGGGCAAGAGATGTATCTCGGTAATAGAACACATCTGGATTGGATCCTTGTACCAAGCCCCCCCCCCAAAAAAAACCCCCAACAGTGAGCCACCCAATAAAGTTGCTTGAATATATTCCAATGTCTATACATTAAAAATTAATTATAATGATATGAGAGCTTAGTTAAGGCACACATGGTACAATTTAAATTCATTTACAAAATGTTTTGTTCTACAGTTAGACGCTGTTTATTAAAAGCAAGTTTCCTGTATATGAAACTCCACCCTGCCCCCTAGTGGACTCAGGGATGCAGAGAATTTCACTAAAGATGAAAACACAATTCAGATGAAAACACATTTCAGAATAGTTTGAGAAGTTAAACCAAGGGCAACAAATGATGGTTTTTCTCCACCTATAAAAGGACTGCAATTGTGCTGTTTGTGAACTTAAAATTCTCAATGTTTATACTTACAAACAATTTGCTTTTGTAAAGGTACTTGCTTCTCCCACTGGAATCTTTTACTTCTTTACTAAACACTAAGGACATTTCAAAAAGGAAGAGATGCCGTTCTCGACCCTTTCGAATTAAGGTTTTGGGGTCCCACACTTGGAAGGACTCCTGCAGGATAAGCTCCCCCTGAGATTCAATGTTTTCATCAAAACCTGTAACATGACAAAAGCAAGCAAATCAATGTAAAAGAAAACTACAATAAATTTTAAAAAGTGACACACAAGAATGTATTTCAACATTGGTAAAATGCTCATCGATCAGGCCTCAATTAGTTTACCATCTCAATCTCAGAATCTAGTCTCCAAACCGACCACAAAGCATACAATAATTTTTCCTAAGCACCACTTTCTATGTATTTTCCCTTGTCCAAAAAACAAACAAATGAACAAACAAATCAGTGATTCCTTGAGGCTGTTCAGCTGGAACTCACACCACCTGAAACCTGGTTTTGGCCCGTACCCCTCCTCCCTGCTCTGAACTCATGCGCTCCTCCTCAGAATCACCTCATCTGAAATAACTCCTGCACTGTGCATATTTCACTCTCAGTCTCAATCCTCTTTGCTTTCTCAGCCTGAACACCCTTCCTAGGAGTTTGCGCAGGTCCCAGGCTTTCCTCAAGATCCTGTCTGGCCTTGGCTCATGGAGACATCGCCGGCTACCCATCCTCTGTGAGTCTGGAAAACTGCATGTGAGCCTGCCTTGCTCTGGCCACACACTGCCTTCGTAACTGCTCATCTGGTTGTGGGAGTGGCCACCAGGCCATAGTAAGTGGGATCTGGGGCAGAGGCTTATCACTGCCTCCCATTTTCACTCTCCTCCCCTCCACAGCAGAAGCTGCCTCTCAACCACTGCAAACAGGCACTCTATTCCCCAGCCCTCTGCAGGCAGGAGCAGCTAGACATCCCGCTTTGGCAACTGAGGAAGGCACCGGGTACACTGGTACACCCGCCCATTAGGGGGTTCCCCACCCACCTTCCTTCCCCACTTCTTCCTAGATGCAATGTCAGTGTGGTCCTGAAACATCTTGGACCTGGCCAAACAACACAGAGCATGGAGAGAAATAAGAGGAACAAAGCCTAAATCCTCGATGACGTCATGAAGAGCTGCCAAACTCTTAAGTTTACATTAAAGAAAGAGTAACTGGTTTACGTAACAGTGGAAAGTATAAGTCGTACAGATGGAAGTGAGGGCAGTGGAGAGTCCTATTACCTTCCAGCATGCTGAGGTGCATGGCATCATTGGCTCGCTTTGGCACACTGAGCATCACCTCAAGGCCATCTTTAATCTCCCCCTTCCCTTCCTCACAGCACGTGAGCAGCTCCTGCAGAAGACCAATACCGTGAGCTAGGAAGTACCGCAAAATGCGCCACCAACAGTAAGAATCTATGAAAACTCATGGTCCTCAAGATCAAAGCAGGCTGGTCAACTGGACATATAATCTCACTGAAAGTGAATGGATGCCACCGTGGAGGCCAGCAAATCAGGACAGCAGAGTAAGCCAGATGTGGTCATTCTTCAGATGAAATTAGTAGACTTGTTAACTACCCAGCGTCAAAAACATTAAGTGAAAAGATGTAACTGGTACAATAATACATAATCAGCTACTGATTACAGCTGGTGGCCATGCCAGAGTTCAAGTGTTATGCTGACCACACACGATCCCAGCATGGTTCTGTACTCCGGTACCATTGACGCAATGCCCACCCAGTCAGCCAGAACCCTGCAGCAGCCAGGGTAACACATGAGCGCTGACCATCGCAGTCCTCTGCTGGGTGTGCAGGAGCACTCTGAAGAGGCAACTGCATGGCCCTGGGGAGACCTGTGTATGCTTGTGCAGCTCAGGGCTACTTTGAGGAACACTAAATGACAGCAAGAAGAGTAGGTCTACAGTATCATGGGCTCTCAGGCATTTCTTATTGGGCTGTTAAATGACTACAATCAGTCAGACACAGTAACAACAGGTCTGCGTCCTGGTAATCAACAGAAGAGGGACAAGATGACTGTGGTCAGTTTTGGCCCTAGGTTGGTCAGTTTAGAGTAACTCACTTATCTGATAAGCACCTCTACTCATGACCAGATGGTGTTTATCTAGGACTGAGCAGCTCAGCAAAAATTGCTTAAAAATGCAATGTGCTGAGACTACCTTCACTGGCAGAAAATCTTGCTTGCTGGGGAGCTCCATGTGGCTCATTACTGTTGCCCTGAAGGACCTCTGGGCAGAATGAGGTAAGGTTTATAAACTGAAGCACCAGCTTAGCAGTGCCACAGGTTAAAAAAAAAAAAATCCTTACATCTTGAGGACACCAAAGGGTAAACTGCCTTTGCAGAACCAGAAAGCGAAGGGAAAATTGGAATATAAACAAATTAGCTTCCTGACTTTACTTCACGCTCACAGGAAGTACACATGTACTTCTGCAGTCATGATCATAAAATTCCTGAATGAGACTTGAACATAAACACACAGGAGAGGGACTGGGACTGTGGCTCAGTGTGAGAGCGTGTGCCTGGCACACACAAGGCAGGGAAGGATACAAGAATTTACCCAGTAGAAAAGTCTTATGATGATAATATCAGCTGCACAAAAGGATAAAGCTAATTCAGATTGTTTCTAGATATTTTTTTCTTATGAAGAAAAGAGGGGTTTCAGGCACTCAATTCCATCTTCTGGATTTCTTTTACATCTAGAAATATACAGTAACCTATTTTAGTGCCCAGGGTAGCACCTGGGCCACAGCAGGACCATAGGATATTGTTACTGGGATTAATGAATGGTTTCAACATTCTAAAGCTTAATTCGCCAGTAAGGAAATGGCATGGTAAACATCACTAGAAAAAGCTGTAAATTATTTTTACATTGTCAAGAAAATGTGTATCGAAGACACACAATGCATTTTGTGACAACTCCTACCACAAATTCTAGGGTTTCTTTACCTTTATGTTGTCAAAACCAACCCTTATTAGATTTTTCTCAAGTGTGAGTTTAGTTATAATCATGTAAACCAACAAAAAGCAGAAGTCAGTTTGGCTCAAATACCTGTGATTTGTATGAATCTGTCCCGTCAGTGCATGTGACAAACCACTAGCAGTAACAGAAAGGGAACAGTGTGTGAGAGGCTTCCTTAAAGATATAGCGAAAAACCTGGACACCGGCCAGAGCTGAGTTCAAAGCCAAATCTAGACAGTAGGTACTGGTGATGACTCTGGGCACCTCCTGAGCTGCCCAGGGTCATCTCCACACCTGTAGACCAGCACTGCTATAGGTAAATACATGCAAAGTACACAGCACAGTGCTGGCCACAGAGAGCATGCTGTGACTGGGAATGAAGGGGACCCAGGGATCACGAGGCAACAGCTTCTCACTGGAATCGCATTTCATGTTAGAGGCCAGGGTTGGTCAGTGCACTACAGGTACAAAGTCAAGGAATATGCTCCAATTTACTGCAAGGAGAAACTGGGCAGAACAAGAAATAGAACTATTAAATTAACTTGCAAAGTATTATTTCAAAAAATTCAAGGCAATATACAGACAGAAGAAAATGCCAAGATAGTACTGCATAATTTGTGAGATTTTGCAGGCTGAAGATTCTTTGTACATACTTTTAAAAGGAGCTGGTATTTTGTTATTCGCTGAACTGGTTTAATAAGGTAGGAAGAGATGGAATTAGCTAAACCATGCCGCTGCTGTATCTCCTGTATTTAAAGAAACAAAACAGAATCTCATCACAGGCTTACACAATTAAAACATGGCTATAATACCACATTCATTTTCCAAATGACAAATGTTCAATCCCGCTGAAGTAATAAAGCTCCTATTTCTTAAAAGGTGGTTAGAATATTAAAAAAAACTTCTCGACATTTTACTTAGGACAGGACGAGGGCAGTGAACTGGGGCAAGGGGAGGATTTTTCACTTAGAACCTTGTAATTATGTCACTTGCACAGGCAGAGCTGCTGCTGTTCGGATTTCTCATCATCTGTGCTGTGTAACACCAGTGATAGAGCAGTGATAGAGCTACAGGAGCACCTGGTGAATGGTCAGCAGCGCGGGCTTACTCAACACAGAAGCTTAACTGAAGGCCAAGAGACGTTCTGGAGAATGGAGGGAGTTACACCAGCAACCCTCTTTAAGAAATAAATGTGGAAGGCATGTGAGGTCTGTCTGACCAGAGCATTCCTTTATTCTTGGAGACGTATTTTAGGCTGCAAGAATATTTAAATGGCTTTGATTCCAGACATCAAATGTGCCACACACTCTCCCTGCTTAGACTTTAAATAATTCCAGTCTGCATGTATCCAAGTGCTGGGTTTCGTCTAATGGGGAAGACGAGGGTTCGTGTGATATATAAAAAAACAAGGCAGCATTAGGCTGGCAGTACTTTTGTGTATTCAGAGTCAGTGATGTGTAATCACCGTTCCATAAGAATTGCAATTAAAATAGGGTCATCTACGGCTAGGTTTCATCTCAAAGATACAAACTAAGGTTTATTCTTATTTCCCAGGCTTTCACTTAAAAAGGCATGATTATACTTTCCTACACAAGTATGAGGACAGAAAAGTCCAATGTCCTCTTAGCCTCAAACACCAAAGTATATATACCACTCAAAAAGTACTTTATCATAAATCAAAACATATTTGGCACACATTTGACTAAATCCAGATATTCTGTATATCACAAGCCTCCATCTGCTTTTGTACAACTTCCTTGCAATGCCTTTCAAGAAATAGAGGACCTGATCCTATGCTCACTGAATGAGAATGTAGTATTTAACCTTCTAACTGAGCCTCACTGTAACAGTGCTAAAATTCTACAGGTGAATCACTTTTCGGAAATGTGTAACATATGAAATTAAAATAGAAAAAATAAATAATTAAAAAGATTCACAGCTAATTTTGTTTTATAGAGGAAAGCTTATTTTATGTTTATACCTTCTATGCATAATGTTATTTGTAAAAATCCATGGTTGCATATAAAAAATGGCATGTATACATACACACAAACATACGTGTATTAAAATCAATTTCTGACAGGGCGTATAGTACTTATAAAGGATCTATTAAAAGCAGAAAAAGAACTACAAAAATATCCCAATATAATATGATAAAAAAGAAAATAAAACACTGTATCAGCAATTAGATACAATTACAAATAGTGTTGTATTTTATGTATACTAAGTGCAAATTGGAAAATTTCACAGCTTCTTTAGTAGTTTATTACTTACATCAAAATATGACCCTGCATGTTCCAGTATCAGCTGAGTAGAATCAGGCTTATTTTTACAATATGTGACATACATCTGGAACTTGTCTGCCTACAGCAAAACACAACAAAACAGAAACATATTAGACTATCTCGTTCAGACCCCGACACATCGCAGTGTGACGGCCTTTAACACAGGAAAGAAGCTGTGTGATATAAAGTGTAAGCCTTAACTAGAAGAAATCTGCCCATGGGCATGGTGGTACACACCTGTAAGCCCAGCAGAGGCAGATTTTCAATTTGAGCCCTGCTGAGGCAACTTTATGAAATCTTGTCTTACAAAAACAAGGGGGTGGAGATGTAGCTCAGAGTGCCCCTGTCTTCAATCCCCAGAAGTTGTGAAAAACAAAAAAGAAAAGGAAAAAGAGAACGAGAAAGCAAAGGAAAAGGAAAAGGGAAGAAAAGAAACCCCAAAACCTCCTTTCCTGTGGCCAGTCAGGCCCGGGCGCCTTCCTCTCCCTCCCCCAGACATCTGGGCAGACCTCTGCATGTCTCCTCCTCTGTGGAATGGACGAGGCTCCACTCCCAGCCCTGGGCGAATCCTCAGGGTTAACCGCGGGCCCAGCAAACTGGCTGTTTTATTTCAAACCGTCACTACTGCCAATAAGCAAACTTCGGCACAGTAACAACATAATGGTTTGAGATAAGTTTGCCGCTCTGTATGTAAAGGTAACAGCAGGAGATGGAGACAGAAAAACGAACCACCTCCCTTCCAGCTGCCTTCAGTGTCACTCACTACCCGACCGTGCGAGAACAAGCAGCTGCGTCTTCATTACCCAGGTGACAAAGCAATGTCCAACATCCTCTGGCAACTGCTCATATTTTTCCAGCTCCTTTAGGAAGATGCTGTAGAGAATAAAAACATTATTGTATTATAAAGGGGTCTTAAAACACTTCACTAGTGAGATACGCACGAAATGCAAACATCTGTGCCCTCCAGCTCTGGAGAACAAATTGGTAGCGCTTAAGCACGGTTAAGTTACTCTTTCAAAACAGCTAACCCACTTAGCCTTCGGCCAGGACTCAGCCCAGCAGCTTACTTCCCGGGAGACGCACACACGCGCGGAGGGAGGGTGGGATTCAGGATGTAAACGCTCAGAAGACTCGCCTGGCAGTTCCGTGCCTTCGGCTGCGGTGTGGGGAGGGCTGAGCAGACCCAGCAGTGTGGCCCAGTGTGGCGCACGATTGTCTACTGACCTAAGCAGACTCTACCTAATGAATGGGCGTCCTTGCTGCTTTCTTTAAATCTTAAAAATAAAATCATACGAATTTTGAGATAGTTTTCTAATTCAGCGCAGAACATCATGGATGTACTGATGGTGATGGCAATGAATCTGGAGATTAATTTGTGCAGTTAGATATTTTAACAATATTAATTCTTCCAATTCATGAACATGAACTATCTTTTCATTTACTAGTATCCTCTTAGATTTTTTTCATCAGTGGTTTGTATTTTCATAGATATCTTTGATCTTTTTAAATTTATTCCTAGGGTATTTGTTTTTGTTTGTTGCTCTAGTAAATGAAACTTAGATATAAAAAGGCATGAAATCTCATTTTTGACCACCTGGGTAGACCTGGAGGAAATTATGTTAAGTGATGTAAGTCAGGCACAGGAAGATGAATACTGCACGATCTCACTCACTAGTGGAATCTAACAAAGCTGATCTCACAAAAGTGCAGGACAGAACAGTGGGTACCAGAGGCTGGGGACAGCAAGAGGGAGGGAGGCTAGGGAGAGGCGAGTCAATGGATACCATTCTATCGTTTGACAGGAGGAGTAAGTTCTGGTGTTCTACGGCATAACAGGGTGAGTGTAATTAACAATTAAGCATTAAATATCTCAAAATAGAAGAAAGCAATTTGAATATATTCACCACAAAGCAAAGGTAAAAGTTTAAGGTGATGGATATGTTACATACTCTAGAGTTAACTACTATTCAATGTATCCATGAATGAAAACTTCGCACTTATAAATATGTACAAATACTGTGCATGAATAAAGAACTAAAATAAACAAATAAAGTCATAAGCCTCCTGCGGCTGATACAGAGTAAGCTGTATGCTGGCCAGACCACACTTGCTCCATTCCCAGCTCCCCTTCCCGTCCTTCATGAATGACTGAATAGAATAAGCCTACAGCCCCATAAGGAGCTCTTCTTTCCTCCACCCCTAAGAAGTAACTTACCTGAGAGAAGCTGGGATTCTTACATAAACATTCTCACAGTTTTCCTAATCATAATTCCGCACACTGTAAGAATAACTGTAAACTTGTGTCTGTATTAAGGAGTCACTAGAATGTTAGTCTATCTGGAGAAAGACTAATAGGTTTCATACAAATTTCAACAAAAAAAAAATCACTGAAAGCTGCATAGTTTAATCATTTCTTGAGATGAAACTTTAGCACAACACTCAGATTGCAAAAGTAACCACTTTCAAAAGACAAAGTCACTCACTTATTATGAAACTCATAGATTTCCTGCATGTTTCCGAAGATAATGAGCTCTTTGTTTACAATGCCAGGCGGGATCTCTTCCACTCCGCTGGTCATTTCCCACAAGTAGGTCTGCCCAGGAAGGAAACAAAAATCAACGCCAGAATTTCAAAAACAGCTATTTCTGACACCTATAAGTACACACTCAGAGTCAATGTGTAAATGAATGTGCATCTAAGAATGGAACCTTTCATAAAGCATGAGGAACTTCTTTTAAAAAAAGCTCTTCAGTTGTTATTAACATGTGACAGCTCTTATACTTTCCAGCTCTAAACTTATTGCCAGCTTCAAATTTTAAAATTAACCTATTCCACAAGGTGCAGCAAATATTAATCACGACACTCCTGAGGATCAGCTGCCATCATAATTACAGGCAGATCTGTCTGAAGCGGCTGTAAAATTCTGCACAAAGAGAGTGTCATCCAGGCCACCATGTGATTAGTGGAATGAGTGGGTTAGTGCTGTGTCATCTCTGTAATGAGCGGTAAACACGCCTAGAACTGCACAGAAGGGCAGAAACATGACTCAAAACCTGTCACCATTCTAAGAACCATCAGTAGGTAGGAATAAAAGAGCAAGTTAAATTCAATTCAAATGGACAAGTTAAAAAACAAGAGAGAGAGAAAAGAAAAACTTACTTACATCCATACACTCCCGGAGATCTCTCACGTAAGCCTTTTCGGTTTGAATCAGCTCGGCCATTATGAACCTTAGAGTAAGACAGAGCTGTTTAGTCTACAGTCAGGAAGCACCTACTCTACTATCCGCTTTCATGGAGACAGCAAGTAAGCAGGCTCTAAAAGCATTAGGACTAAAGTAAAGGCTTTGGAAAATAAATCAAGAACAGTCACTAATTCTAAAGGGGGGGAGAAAAGAGATTTTTGAAAGTATCTTACTGAGGTGCCGAGAGCTCACGGCTTCTCAACTCAGTGCCAGGCATCTAGGTGGTACCTCTGTGTGGTGAGGCTGCGGGGTGCTCACCAGATTCCCTGGCATCCCAGTTGGTTGCCAACTGTTACCCAACCCAATATGACAATCCCAATCTCCCCTCACTTTGTTGCATGTCCCTGGTGGGCAAAGGTGCCTTTGAGTAGAGAATCCTTATGCATTTAGAGTCTAGTTTACTGACTAGTATCTTCTAAACACATTACATTAGCTTCCCATAGAAAACGGAGGCACAAAGACAAACATGAGACTGAGCAAGGGATGAGGGGACAGTCAGCCCAGCAAAGTCTGTGCGGTGAAAGCTAAACACTCAGACAGAGCAGCTGAGAGTTGACTGCGATGTACCCACAGAAGCCAGCGTGTGCAGACCGCATTTCCTCCACTTTCTCAGTGAACTCTGGGAGGGTTTTAGACACTGGCTTACTCTTTCCTGCGGGCAGACTTCCGCTTCTCCTCATTGAGTTCATGAGCAGCATCACGAAGCTTCACCTCTGACCCAGGGATACTGGCTGGGATGATGTCAAGCTGAAGACTTTTACTCTGTGGGACGAGCCAAGGAAGCCAGTTAATTCCACCAGCAAAGAGGACAATGGGAAGAAGACCATAACTTGTTCAGTCTGTACAAAACAATTTACCGATTTGTTGGAATCTGAAGAAATCCCCAGGGCTTTCTCTAAAGAGGTCCTGTACTTCTCCATCCGCAGAGAGAAATCTCTGTACCTCTTATCCACTGCAGTGACACATTTTTTTATCTCTGCTGCATGGGCATGTCCTTTTTCACAAAAGCCATCAGCCAGCTGTATCAATAGCTTCACTCTCTCTTTGGTTTGCTACAAAAAACAACAGGAAAGTATTGTGAAGCAAATGAACTCAACTGTCAAAACCCCAAAACACAGAGGCGGCGAGGGAGGAAATGGCTGGAGACAGAAGCTTAGACCACAGCTCCGAGCCCAACCAGCCCATCTCCCTGAGCCCAGATGGACTGTCTTTCTTCATTTCTTCCATGGAGAGTGGCACTTTTATGACCTCAAAGAAAGAACCTAGACTATCTGTCCACAATGTCTTCATCTGTGCCTGCCTGCCATGCAAGGTCTTGAGTTGGACTGGCGGTACCAAAACAAAACAAAAAACAAAAAAATGAAACAATGCCTTCATCTGGTTGGTGCTTATTAATAAGAACGTGTAGAATGAATGAATGAGTGAGTGAAAATTCACTCAGGATAGTCTCTTTACAATTCTGTTACCCTCTCCCTTTGAATACTGTATGTATTTGTTTCAAAGCCATCATGCAAAACCAGCTCTCTGCTTTGCACACACTTAATTCTAAGTGCCCACTTAGACCTATGGCTCTTTGAGGACAAGTAGACAAATGACTTTTTGGTTTTCCTAAGGCATGTGGAGCAAAGGCTGCCCACCGAGGAGACACACAACCAAATCCCCAAGGAAGCTGCTTCACAGTGAACGTGCAGTTCTTTACTCAACTCTCAGGAGACATTACTCAGGGAAATTCACTACTCAGGAAACTGTCTTCAGCAAGGTATTTCTAATTTTGTTCCTGTTTCAAATTCTCTCTCCCTCTCTCTCACAAGAAGGTTGTTTTATTTTATATGTCTGCAGAAAAGATCTCTGGCCAAGTTATATATAATTTACTTTTCATAAAGTTAACAGTAATCACAAAACACTTGAGACTTTATATATAGCTGATTTCTCAGCACAACTTCCTGGTCATGTCCCTTTCACTGACTATTATTACTAGGCTTCCTCTGAGGTGCTCTGCATTTTCAAAGAAGTTAGTTACTCGTCTGTCATAGAACCTTCTTTTCTCAGTTAAGCTTTAACTGGAGAATATTTATGATGAATATTAGAAAACAGACTTTAAAAAGACCCCAAAGCAAGGTGGTCAGAGTTCAAAACCCAAATAAACTGTCTTAGCTTGTGAAATGAAAGCTTTGAACCAGAAGCCATGTGCGCCTGTCAGGTCAGCTGCCACAGTGCTTTAGACTCCAGGGCCACACCTGGCCGAGTGCCTGTTCCCACGTCCCCTGCTCCCGGCTCAGTCTCCTCTGTGGGTGCTTCCTCCTGCAATGCGGTTCGCCTTGCTATCCCCAGGGCTCGCTCACATCTCTGCTCAGAGAAAGGCCACCTTCCCAGCAGGTCCTCTGTGGACCACCTTAAAACTGCCCCTTGGCTCCCTGCCTGGACCGCCCCTCAGATGCTGCATGTGGTCTTCTAACAGAGGGTATAATTTATTAATTTGTTGAGTGCTGCTTGTCACACTTCATGAAAATGTCACCTCAGCCACCTGTGGCAGATGGTCTAAATTATCTCTATGTATAAGGGGTTAAGAAAGCTATTGGGTGTTTTCAGTGATGAGGACTCAGAAGTGACCATTTAAAAGAAAGGCAACGTAGCTGGCCTGCATTATAACAGAAAACCAACCACCAAAAAGCCAAAGGAAGATTTTTGTATATGTAGAATGCACATCACAAAAGTATACCAGCAGCAGGCATGGCATATCAATAGGCTGATAATTAAACTAGATAAAACACAGAAGATTTTCTGAAAGCACAACTGGTATAAGTCTTCAATGCATAAATTTTATTTAAAGAACAAAAAATGCTAATGTAATAGTCGAAGGCTTCTCAGAGAGGACTTCTCTGACCCCTCTGTTAAAAGGATGCTGCCCTTCCTTTTACAAAGGTTTTTTCTCTTACTACTTTACACGTGGATATATATTACCCATTTAACAGGTTATTGCTGTTTATCTAAGCAGATCATCATGCAATCTGTGAACCAAGCACTCAGTAGTTCCTGCACACAGAAAGGACCCAAAAATAGACTACATATTACAAACTATTCATCCCACCTTCTAGTGCCACTTGGCTTCAATGCTCAGGGGCTCCAGCGAAGGTCTGTATAAACGTACAGCACACGTTATGCATACATGTGCTTCTCTCCTTCCCATTTTCATACAAATGCTTGCATACAATAAGCAGTGCTGCACATTTCACAGTACTAACTTAACAAATCTGGGTCAGTTTTCCTGAATGTGATAGCAGCACCCCCGTTTGGGTTTAGAGTGCATCATGTTTCACTGTAGGGACGTGTTCTAAGTTAACACCTCTCCATGAAGGTGCCTTCACGTCGTTAGTAAACCCTGACCATAGCAACGATGTGAGAAAGAAGCCGTTCGTGTGTGATGTGACCTGTGTCTAAGCATATGGCCTGGAACACACATCCAAGGGGTAGAACTGCTGGGGTAGCCTCAAGTGTGTGTGGTGCAGAGGGATGTTGCTAGAGGGCCCATAGGGGTCACCCCAGTTCTCACTGGGCCTTGTCAACAGCATACAATCCAGTTTTTTAATTTTGCAAATCTACTGGGTTAAAAATAAAATTCAGTGTGGCTTTTATTTACATTTTTCTTATTTTGAGTAAAGTGAACAATCTTGTATCTTTAAGTCATTTGTAGCCAAGTATGGTAGTGCACGCCTGTAACTGCGGCACTTGGGAGACTGAGGCAGGAGAACTGCTGTGAGTTTGAAGCCTGGGCTACACAAGCGAGTTCAAGACCAGCCTGAAGTACACAGTGAGACCCTGGCCGAAAAAACGAAACAAAACAACCATTTGTAATTCCTTTCCTGTGACTGCCTTTAACAGTATCTTTTGTCCATTTTCTCGGTCATTTTCTCTTACTGATTTGTAAAAGATCTTTACTCCTGGGAAACTGACTGTTATATGAGATGCTCTGGATCTTTACTTTCTGCCCTTGACTCTGCATGCAGTGGACTATTCTTTAGAAGTTTTAAGTTTTTTGTGTCAATGATGAATTTATCAATCTTTTCTTACATGACTTTGGTTTTGTTTCATTTAGACAAACTTCCCTGTCCAAGGA